>VZRI01011356.1:12875-57916 GCA_013397515.1 Upupa epops
GCACCCATTGCCCCTTGTCCTATTCCCAGATGACCTTGAGAAGAGCCTGGCTCCATCCTCCTGACACCCACCCCTCACATCTTTATAGACATGAATGAGATCACCCCTCGGCCTCCTCTTGTCCAAGCTCAAGGGACCCAGCTCCCTCAGCCTTTCCTCATCAGGGAGCTGCTCTACTTCCTTCATCATCTTTGTTGCTCTACGCTGGACACCCTACAGTGGCTCTGTGTCCTTGAACTGAGGGGTCCAGAACTGGACACAATACTCCAGATGCAGCTTTGCTGTAGCTGGAGTGAGGATGGGAGCCTGGAGCAACATGGGGAGCTACAAGGCTTTTTGGTTCACACAGTCCTCTTCCCTAATTTCCTTCCCTCTCTTCTTGGTCCAGTTACTTTACGCTTTGTGTGACTAAATGCTAGTCAGATCCCAACCTGTTTCTCAGAGTTTTCACAATGGTCTGAGTCAGTGCAGTAGGTAAGAAACCACATCAATCACAGCTTCACCACTTTTGTGTGAAGTTTCAGTGTGAACCACTCAGCAGGAAGGAAAGCGCTTTCCAAACCCACGGGGAAGACACTTTCTCCAAAGGACCTGTGCAGAGGCACAGAGGAAGCCAAGCATCTGTGTGTGAGGAAAACAACCCTTAGCCCTGGTGGAAACATCATGTGAAACAACATCAGATGTTTGTGCAGGCAAACAGGGCGTAGCGTGGCCATAACTACCTCTGGAGGACCTTGGGAGCTGTGTGTGGATGGAGCTGGGAAGGTGCAGTGCATGAAATGTTAATGGTAAAAGGGGAGCAGGTGGGGGTTTTCTCTCTTGGCAATTCATTATTGATGTTTGCAAGGTTGGTGGAGTTAGGAGCTAGTTAGTTATTTATTTTGATAACCTGGGGAATTTCAGAGCCTGGTAAACAATGAGGTTTCCATCCCAGTGAACAGGCTGTTCTGGGCTCTCACTCTGCAGCTTTGAGCCCTTTCCACTGAACCCTGCTGCAGCGATGGGTGCTGCAGCCCCCACCCAGCGCTGGCAGGCGGGTGTTTCTCCATGCCTAATGACTCAGTGAAATCAGCTCGAAAGGCAGCAGTTGCCTTGACAAGAAGCCCTGAGAGGGGTTGGTTGTTGTGTGTTGGGGTTTTTATGCAGTAAACGTTTGGCTCCCAGGGGATGACAGTTGGCTGGAGCCTGAAGCCAAGGAGGTGGAAGGCAGAGCGAGCATTTAGCCAAGAGGTGTGGGAAGTGTCTTGCTGAATGAGCAGGCAGGATTTGGTCCTGCTGGCACAAGCCTACCCCGGCTTTTTTGAAGCATATAGTTGCTGGGCAACTTGACTTCTGGCCTGGCTTTCTGAGCTGCTGAATTCCTCGGTGCACAACGCAGCCATGAGGTAGCTCTGTAATTATAAACTGTGACTGTGGTTTTAAACTTTCCAGTACAGCTCCTGGGCCAACTGGTGCTGGTGACTGTTGGGGAGCAGTGTAGGAGAAAAGGACCTGGGGGTCCTAGTGGCCAGCAGGATGACTCTGAGCCAGTACTGTGCTCTTGTGGCCAAGAGGGCCAACAGCATCCTGGGGGGGATCAGAAGAGGGGGGTTTAGCAGATCGAGGGAGGTTCTTCTCCCCTTCTACTCTGCGCTAATGAGACCGCATCAGGAGTGCTGTGTCCAGTTCTGGGTCCCTCAGTTCAAGCAACACCCAGAGTGCTCCATCTAATTCCAAGGAGAGGATTCCTCACTACCCACTTGTGACTGCAGGCTCTCTGCTTTTGTATGCTTTGCAGGGGACATTTCCACTTACACTGGGCTGGAGACCTGTGAAATTGGTTTTGCAGGTTAAGTAAAGGGCTTTATTTCCTTACTAGCTGTTGCTTTTAGATTTTCATTCCTTACCTGTGTTCCATAAAGCTGTCAGCCCCCACCCAGGGTTCAACCTCAGGCGATGCCAACTGTTGCAGAGAGTCACAGTCTCTGGTTGGAAGAGTCCCATTTAAGTCCAACCATTAACCCAGCACTACCAAGTTGCTATGAAATCCTGTGCCAAAGCACCAGCACATTTGTTTTGGTCTTGTTCTGCTGTTTGGCTCTTTGGGTCCAGTCTGTGTTAGATGCTACTTGGCAGAAGGTAGAAGCTTGTACTCTACATCTGCAGTACAAGCATGGCAACAGGTATAACAAGCACTCTAATTAGAACAACTCTTCCATTGGTGTCTCTTTAAATTGCACCCTTGGGTAACTGGCTCTTTGCTGTTATGATACCTTGTCCATATCATCCCTTCATCTGGAGGATTCTACCTTTGCAAGGAGAAGTGGTTTTCTGTGTGTTGACAGACCTTCAGTGAAGAATGTGTTCTGACAAACCTACTACAAGGGTGAAAGGTGGTAGAAGAAGCTCTGCAAAGACTGTAGACACCATGTTATGTTTTGGAGCATCCTATTAAAATGTAGGAATGGTCCAGTACTTGTTTGGTAAGGGTGTTTCTGTGTGAGCTGTGCTGCTAAAGGATGTTAAAAGGTGTGCTTGGGTAGGCTTGAAGGCTATTTAGAATTGCAGGATGCATTAGGTTGGTTGGATCATCCATTTCCAACCCCCTGCCACGAACAGGGACACCTCTCACCAGACCAGGTAGCCCATCCAGCTTGGTCTTGAACACTTCCAGGGATGGAGCAGCTACAGCCTCCCAGGGCAATCTGTTTCAGTGCCTCAGCACCCTCATAATGAGGAATTTCTTCCTAAGATCTAATCTAAGTCCCCCTTCTTTCAGCTTGAAACCATTCCCCTTGCCCTATCACTAGAGTCCCTAGTAAAATGTCCTTCTCTGAATTCTAGGTCCCTCATCCAGTTGTAGATGGAATGATAAAATCCAAGAGGAGTCTTGGACAGAATGAAGGAGAAGGGTCTTAAGGTTCAAGAGTGCTTCCCTTCATTTGCACCTTACTGCAACACAGCAGCCACCAAACACTTTGTAGGGTTCAATCAAAACCAAATCTCTGTGTAGCAGTAATAGTAGGAGTCTTGTGGTTTGGACTGGTCACTCAGTACTGAGAGATCTATTAGATTTCAGTGGGTTTGTGTGTGCTTGGGGTTTTTGGTCACTTTTATTAATTTGTCTATTTGCAGATTTTTAAGGTCTTAGTCTACTCAGATTTCTAACCAAGAAAGTGTTTCATAGAATCATTAGGGATCGGAAGGGACCTCATCCAGTCCAATCCCCCTGCCACAGCAGGATCACCTAGTCCAAGGAACACAGACAGGTGGGTCTGGGACTTCTCCAGAGAAGAAGATTCCACAACCCCCCTGGGCAGCCTGTTCCAGTGCTCCGGTACCCAAACTGGGAAGAGATTCCTGCTGATATTTATATGGAACCTCCTCTGTTCCATCTTGCACCCATTGCCCCTTGTCCTATCACCAGATGACCTTGAGAAGAGCCTGGCTCCATCCTCCTGACACCCACCCCTCACAGATTTAGAGATATGAATGAGGTCACCCCTCAGCCTCCTCTTCTCCCACCTCAAGAGACCCCGCTCCCTCAGCCTTTCCTCATCAAGGAGCTGTTCTGCTTCCTTCATCATCTTTGTTGCTCTATGCTGGACACCGTCCAGCAGCTCTCCTTGAACTGAGGGGCCCAGAACTGGACACAGTACTCCAGATGAGCTCTCACCAGTGCAGAGTAGAGGGGGAGAAGATCCTCCTTCAGTCTGCTAACCACCCCCCCTTCTGATCCCCCCCAGGATGCTGTTGGCCCTCTTGGCTACAAGAGCATGTTGCTGGCTCATAGTCATCCTGCTGACCACCCGGACCCCCAGGTCCCTTTCTCCTCCACTGCTCTCCAACAGGTCAGTCCCCACCCTATCCTGGTCCCTGGGGTTGTTTGACTTGGCATCTAGTTTTGTTCTGGGAATGATTTTCAGTGTGGTAAAGGAAGACCTATGGATAGACTTGTAAAAAAATCAATTGGCTTCTGGACTTCAGGTGATGAGAACAGTGAGAAACACCTCCGTGACTGGAAATAACGTGACTTTCCAGTTGGAGTTCGCTTTTCTTTTACAGTAAGGCTCAAGACTTGACAATGGCAGTAAAGAACCGTTATGGGAGGGGTATCAGGAACTGTTTTGGGGGGCAGATTGACCTCATTGTGCTCAGAGACACAGGAATTCCACTGCGCTGCCTTTAGGATGCTGCTGCTGCAGCAAGGCTGTCAAAAAGGGAGAAACATCGCCACCGTGAGGGTACTGCTCTGTATGGAGAGCGAGGAGCAGCTCCAGCTCATTCAGAGCAAAATCCCAGATAACAGCTCTGCTGGAGCAGCAGCGCTGAGCTCCGGCCATAGAGAACATGGGACATTATCTTCAGCTCTAGCCCTTTCTTCTAAACTGATGGAATCCAGCTGTCAGGCTGCCAGAATCCCATTAAATAGGGAAGAGTTCTTTTGTTAAATCCAAAGCAGAAAAGAGCCCCAGTGCTATTTTACACATCTGTCCTAATTTTAAGGCAGTCTAACTACCACTTGTGCCTTCACATAAAGAATCTGCCGTCATCGACAATGGCTCTAACACCACAGAAAATTCGGGTGCTCAGCAATCGTTACCCTGTTATTGTGTCTGGTTTGACTGCACAGGCTGATTCTCCCTCTTTCTCTTGAGAATGGTTGGAATTCTACTGTGTAAACACATAAGCCACCCCTTCTTTTATAATTCTACTTCTTAGCACCCTGTTGTGGGTTAGAGACCCTGATTGTGTGGGGATCTATTTTATGTATAAGGATTGTTTTCTGGAGGTCTATGCTGCGGGGAGGAAAGGCTGAGGGAGCTGGGTCTCTTGAGCTTGGGGAAGAGGAGGCTGAGGGGGGACCTCATTCATGTCTATAAAGATGTGAGGGGTGGGTGTCAGGAGGATGGAGCCAGGCTCTTCTCAAGGTCATCTGGTGATAGGATAAGGGGCACTGGGTGCCAGCTGGAACAGAGGAGGTTCCATATCAATATCAGCAGGAAATTCTTCCCAGTTTGGGTACTAGAGCACTGGCACAGGCTGCCTGGAGGTCTTGGTGGAGTCTCCTTCTCTGGAGATGTTCCAGACCTGCGTGGATGTGTTCCTGTGCAACTTGGTCTGGGTGATCCTGCTGTGTCAGGGGGATTGGACTGGATGACCTTTCAAGGTCCTTTCTGATCCCTGATGATTCTATGATTCTAGGGATGGAGGAACATAATGTGAACTATATGCCTGTTTCTCAGCCTTAAAGGTATCAAATGATCTGATGGACAAATTGAGACTGAACTATGAGTTCTATCCCTTAAAACACTCCTCATTTCAGCACTGTACATGTGGGGTTGAAGTCCAGCAGAATTCCACAAGTCTTGAAAGGCAAGATCTAAGCATTTGCTTCCAAACAGAACAAAAAGTCACCTGGGAATGATTTTCTAATTCTTTCTTATCTTCCTGACCTGGTCACTGGCTTTGTGATGAACTCTGAGCATGTTGCTGAGGGCATGTGCTCCAGCTTCTTTGTCCATCAAACTGACACCAGGTGACCTGAAATGTACAAGCGAGACAAGATTTTTCAAATGAAAGGAGTAATCAACACACAGCCTGACTGAACAGTCCCTGCAACCCCTGACAAATACCTTCCACTCCTCAAAATAAGGGTGTTATGAGCCTAGGGGGTGTTTCATACTGTCTTGGAGCCAGGTGTGATATAACACCTAAAGCTGAATGCCTGGCTGTGTTCCTGTGTGACTTGGTCTAGGTGATCCTGCTGTGGCAGGGGGATTGGACTGGATGATCTTTCGAGGTCCCTTCTGATCCCTGAGGATTCCACTATTGCAAGCATTTGCAGTGTTCTAGGATTTAATGGACAGGACCACATCACCTGGCTGTCTCACTCAAGAATTTTGTTCTCATGTTGTTTTTCAACAGAAGATGTTCAATAGACAGCTGAGGAGAGCAATACAATATAAAGGCTTCTGAGCCTTCGCAAAGGAATCTCCTAGTCCTTCAGCGAGTGAAAGAAGAGTGAATATGTTTGCATTTATATGAGCTGACACCCCTAAACAAGAATATTTCAGAAAGCAAAGGAGTTCTAATGCTCCACATTATCTTTGGTTTATCCTTCCAGACCAAAGGCTTCTGTCAACTTCTTTGACTTCTCAGGCAGTGGATGGGCTGCCCAGGGAGCGGGGTTGAATCACCACCCCTGGAGGTGTTTAAAGATCATTTAGTTGTGGTGCTGAGGGATCTGGTCTAGTGGTGAAAATGGTAGAGTTGGACCAGATGATGAAGAGCAGTGATGAGTGGCGTCCCTCATGGGTCAGCACTGGGACCAGTGCTGTTTATCGTCTCTGTCAGTGATATGGACAGTGGCATTGAGTGCCCCCTCAGTAAGTTTGCTAATGACTCAGAGCTGTGTGGTGTGGTGGACATGCTGGAGGGAAGGGAGGTCAACCAGAGGGAGCTGGGCAGGCTGAAGAGGTAGGCCAGTGCCAACCTCATGAGATTCAAAAAGGCCAAGGGCCAAGATCCTGCACCTGAGTCGTGGCAATCCCAGGCACAAAGACAGGCTGGGTGGGGAACAGATTGAGAGCAGCCTTGGGGAGAAGGACTTGGGGGGGTCAATGAAAAACTCAACATGAGCCAGCAATGTTTGCTTGCAGCCGAGAAAGCCAACCTCATCCTGGACTGCATCAAGAGAAACGTGACCAGTAAGTTGAGGGATCTAATCCTCCCCCTCTATTCTGCTCTTGTGAGACCCCATCTGCAGTCCTGTGTCCAATTCTGGAGCCCCCAGCACAGGAAGGAGATTGAGCTGGTGGAACATGTCCAGAGGAGGGCCACGAGGTTGAGTGGAGGGTTGGAGCACCTCTCCTATGGGGACAGGCTGAGAGAGTTGGGGCTGTTCAGCCTGGAGAAGAGGAGACTCTGGGGAGATCTTAGACAAGCCTTCTAGTCCCTGAAGGGGGCTACAGTAAAGCTGAGGAGGGGCTGTTTCCAAGGGCTTGGAGTGGTAGGAGCAGGGGGAATGGTTTCCAGCTGGAAGAGAGGAGGTTTAGATTGGGAGTCAGGAGGAAGTTCTTCCTGATGAGGGTGCTGAGACCCTGGACCAGGTTGTCCAAGGAGGTTGTGGCTGCCCCCTCCCTGGAAGTGTTCAAGACCAGATTAGTTGGGACCTTGAGCACCCTGGTCTAGTGGGGGGTGTCTCTGCTTATGGCAGGAGGGTTGCAACTAGAACCATTCAATGAATCTACAATCTCAAGGGACTTTTCCAACCTGGATGAATGATTCTATGATTCTCCGCGTCCTGTTCGTTAACTGTTGGCTTTGTGCTATCTAATGACCTGAGCATATTGGCTAATGCTCTCAGGAAATGGCTTTGCTGGGTAGATACTGATTAGTCATAAGGTGGGGAAGGCAGGGTGTACCAGCATGGCTCTGGGCTGGTTCTCTGAGAGATCACGTCATAGGTCTCTGACTGTTCAGTAACGGCGGCTGCAGACCTCAGATCCACCCCTGCCATGCCTGTGGGTGCTGCTGATGGTGGTTACATCAAAGGATCATCTCAGTTTGAGAGGAATCCTGCTATGCTTATCTGTGTGTTTTACAAGATGTTTACAGTTCTCTTTAATGGGCTGAACTACAAAACCAGTGTCTTGTCTTTGAGATAGAGTCCACAGGATGGGATCTGTGGAAATACAGACCCTAGTGGATTTTACAGCAGAGCAACTTTTGCCCCCATGTCTGTTCTGAGTGCCTCACACTTGTGCATGTGAACTGCAGTGATTTGATTTCTTTTTAAATGGGGAATGGATTTCTTCAACATCCCATTTAGTACCTCCATTTCTATTTGCTATAAAAACAGAGAGCAAAGACAGAAGCTTCAGAAGCCCTGATTTCTAAATGTTTGGGGTTGTTTCAGGTCAGGGTAGAGGTCTGATTAGCCCACTAATTTTTCTGACAGCAGCTAGGAGAAGATGCAGAAGGAAGACTGTGAGAAGCAGCCAAGAATATTTCACAACCCATTTTTTCACTCCAATTATCCAGTCTAATATTAAAAGAGCAATGTGGACATAGTCATGCCTTTATCTCTATTCACGTACACAAGTCTTGATGATTGGGGTAAAGAAGTAACTCAGCCGTGCCAAGAATCAACCTCCTGGCACATAATTCAAAGAAGAACAGTTTATGCTGGATGAAGGCAGTGGCACAAAAAGCCTACGATCAGAATTGGTGGTGAAGGGTAGGAAATATGCATCCTCAGTACTGGAAGCATTACAAGATGAGGACAGAAGGTGGTAACCCTTTAAAATGGTGTCAAGACTAACACAAGAAAGAGGCAAATCATTTCTCTTGTGCTCTTAGAATCATTAGGGATCAGAAGGGACCTCGAAAGATCATCCAGTCCAATCCCCCTGCCACAGCAGGATCACCTAGACCAAGTGCCACATTTACACAGCCAGGCTGGTCTTGAATGTCTCCAGAGAAGGAGACTCCATGACCCCCTGGGCTCTTCATCTGCCATTGCTAGTTGTGCTCTAGCCCTGGCCCATAAATCATCCTGAATGTGACTATCCATCTTCCACAAGAGCAGTGCTGGCTGGGCTCTGGCACTGGCCATCACTGTGCCCACTGGGTGTTTGGTACTAAACTGCAGTATGCTGGGTCTGGGAATCTATACTTGAGCAGTACTGATTTTTCCCAAAACAGAGTTTAAATGTTGGTTTAGACATGTTGTTTTGTTCCTAGACTTTCAAACATTTCAGAGGTCATGGTTTGCAAAGGTTCCACTATCAGTTGGGCAGCAGAAGGTCTTTATGGGAAAGCAGACCTTAACCAGAAGCCCTTCTTGAAGAATAAAGTATTTATCCAGCTCCTGAGAATCTAGGTCAGTATGTTGTTTTTCATTCTTGAGACTTTTAGGAGCTTCCCCTTTACCCTGCAAAGGAAACAATGCACAGTCCTCACGTATCAGACCAGCTCTGCTCTAGTTAGAGCTGACTCAACTCTTGGTTGTGTTTCCGAGGCCTTGGTCCCTCCAGTCAGCACCAACACTGCTGGATCTTTAGGGTTGTCTGTGAGATCAGAGGTTTGTCTTATGTCTGTGGGCTGCGTCAGACTTCCCCTGAAACACTGTGTCTGGACTGGGTGAGTGTTTTCCTAAAGCTATTCTGAGCAAAACTATTGATGGAGAATGAGGTTTTTCCACCCTGTGGCAGCAGAAAGCACGTTGGTAGCTCAGCTGCTGGTCTTCTGGTAAACCAGGTAATGCTAAGCACTGCCTTTGTACCTGCAAAGTACCATTGGGGTCTGTGTTTTCCTCCTAATAGATAGGTGGAAATACAGCTTGTTTACAACAGTGAGGAACCATCCTTGTGGAGGCATCGTCTGTGCAATCAAGGTCAGAGGGCAAGAAGAGAGCCAGGTCTGCAGATCTAGCTAGTCACAGTCATCTGGGTTTGCATTTTGAGATTTTCTTGCAGAAGTCTAGATCAAAGTAAAGCCCTGAACGTGCATGTTGGGAAGAAGCACTCGGATAACTTCGACTTAATTGTGTTACAGCCCGTTATTGCATTAAGACGTAATTGTCGATTTCATTAGAGTTAATTGTTGCAATTTTAATGTCACTATCAAAGCGGAATATCTGAGCTGTAGGAAGCAGCACATCATCTTCTGGTGGGTAATGGCCCACGTGTTGCTACCCGCCTGACATCAGGACTTGGCTGTCTCTCTGAAAGACAGATTTGATTTCAATAGCAAACGATTGGTTTGGCTCAGCAGTTACTGGGTGATGCCCCAGCTCTCTTCAGGCAGCAGGTCAGGATGCTACAAATCTCTTCAGGCAGCAGGTCAGATATGTTAGCCCTGCAGAGCCAAGCTGATTGTGGTTGTGCTTGGATATCTGTGGTTGGTTTTTACTGCATTTTTTAAGGGAAGCCACTTAGCTGCACTGATGTGGTGGTAAGCAGTTAGACGAGCGGCTCCCAAACCTGTGGGTGGCTGTGGAACTGCCTGGGGTTTGCGCTGGGGCTGCAGTGCTCCTGGGCAGCACCTGGGTTTAAGAAGAAATGGTAGAACTAAATGCTTGTGCAATTGATGCAGGTCAGTTAATTTATGATATTAATGAGTTTTTAGCATTATTGACTCTTCAGAGACGACAAAACGGTCTGATAAAGTAACGTACTACTACTGCTCCTTTTCTGGGAGGGGGAAGATGCTAAATATGATTGGTGAGCTACTTAAAACTGGATAGCAAGGCTCCTTTTAGGGAAAGCTGTGATAAGACACTCACTGAAGGCTAAAATTAGCCAGTTTATCTCAATACAGGCCAGGATTTACTCTTCTAATGGCTTTTAGTGTCCATTTCCTTCTCGCCCAGTAGAGAGACAGTAGAGAGCACCTGGGGAAATCCTTTTCTGAACTGAAAGAATTGGCAGATGCTGCTGAGAAGTTGTAACTCATTTTGTGACTGAGTTTCATTGCTTCTCTTTTCCTTGTTGACTGCTTTGGGCACTGACTGGTGAGGTGTCACCAGTGGATCTCACTTCAGTGAGATCCGTATTAGGATGTCAGTGGGCAGAGCCTGTGTGAGAGTGAGGGGAGCACATTGCATTCACATCCCACAGTGGAGATCCTGTAGGCTTTACGGGCACCAAGCCCATCAGTTCTCCTGCAGTGCCATATGTCTCTCTAGGAATTTCAGTTTTACTTGTGGGCTTACTTAACAGAGTGTCTCTTTGATGGGTCCATGGCTAGTGCTGACCCAGTTCTTGCTGCACTGAAGAACGTCTGTGCTGATACCTCAGCAAACCAAGTAGTCATCATGATATTGATTCTGGAAATCAAGCTCGGCCTAGTTAAATGCTAGTTGCAGTGTTCCTTAACTTCATGGAGTCTTATGTTTCCCAGTGTCAGTCTGTGCCATTTAGAATCTCTGCTTTGAAAAGCAGTCAGTAAACCTTGGGTGAGAGATGCTCTGTAGTGATGTGCCAGTGACATGATAATTAAGGCCGTGCTGCAAAGTTCTCACTCTGTGAAAATACAGTGTCAGGTGTGCCTCTACTACCAGAAGTACTTTCAGTTCAGACTGACTTGAAATTTTGGTTCATTAAGCTGTCAACAACGCTCAACAACTGTAATAAGGAGAAGACATTGATTAGTAGCCTCAGAAATTACAGGCGTGTTCACAAGAAGCTCTGATTTGGCTCTGTGAGCAGAAGTGCCTGCAAATATTAGGGTTTACTTTAAACTTTTTTTACTTGTGGCTGTCCTATTGTTCTCTTATGAAATTCAGAGAAGTCAGGGTCACGCAGCTGCGTCAAGCTGTGTTAGAAAAGGGATGTTCGAGCATCATTAAGTACCTGGGAGACTGAAACAGAGCGAAGTCTGGAGAAGAGCACATCTAACATGGAATATTACGCTTCTTGTGTCTGTGTTGTAGTTACCCAAAGCAATTCCATTGTTATGCTCTTTAAGAATAACTTTATATTAAAAAATATGAGGACTATACACAAGGCATGCACTGTTACTGTAGAGAGGCTCAGGTTTGTCTGTGAAACTCCTTTGTTCAGGTGTTGTTGCCTCTTTCTTCCATTCAACCTCTTACTGCCACGTTCTGTAATCTCTCGTTCTTGGAGACAATTGCATTTCCTTTATTGGACATATCTGTGTGTCTGGGGTTTCTGTGTCACTGCTGAGTTAGACATCAGCTGTAACAGTACTGGAGAAAATTCATTCTCCTTTGTGCCTCACTCAGTCACCTTGAGTGCCAGCTTCTGTGAGGGAGAGAGCATTTGTCATTCAGAGTGTGCTCATATTTTGTCGGCGAGATAAGATGAAAACTGCGATTAGTGAAGCCCAGACATTGTTTATCAGGCAGTCTGGTGGATGTGGTTTAGGTCTGGAAGGCTCTGAAAGATGGTACCAAATCAGGAATTTTATGCTATAGCTTTTGCAAACTTGGGATTTTGGAAGCAACTGCACACTCTGTGCAAAAGGTGCCTGGTCTTGATCAGATACATCCTCTACTCTGCACTGGGGAGGCTGTATCTGGAGTATTGTGTCCAGTTCTGGGCCCCTCAGTTCCAGAAGGACACAGAGCTGCTGGACGGTGTCCAGCATAGAGCAATGAAGATGATGAAGGAAGTAGAAGAGCTTCCTGATGAGGAAAGGCTGAGGGAGCTCGGTCTCTTGAGCTTGGAGAAGAGGAGGCTGAGGGGTGACCTCATTCATGTCTCTAAATATGTGAGGGGTGGGTATCAGGAGGATGGAGCCAGGCTCTTCTCAAGGTCATCTGGTGACAGGACAAGGGGCACTGGGTGCAAGCTGGAACAGAGGAGGTTCCATATCAATATCAGCAGGAACTTCTTCTGAGAGAGGGTAATGGAGCACTGGAACAGGCTGCCCAGGGGGGTTGTGGAGTCTCCTTTTCTGGAGAAGTTCCAGACCCACCTGGCTGTGTCCTGTACAACTTGGTCTAGGTGATCCTGCTGTGGCAGGGGGATTGGGCTAGATGACCTTCTGAGGTCCCTTCCAATCCCTAATGATTCTATGATTCTATCTGGCTTCATCCTGAGAAGAGACAAAACTTGCAGCAGCACCCCTCAATGGAGAAGTGATTGACGTGTGGAGACAAGGGATTGACACATGCCTGCCTGGACTTGTGTCATGATGATGAAGAAGTGTGTTGGAGGATCCCATGGTTACAGGACTATTTTGGCAGCTTGTGGCCCAAGTACCTGGAGTCCTACTGAGTTGCTTGTGATTTGTGGCTAAAGGACTGTTGCAGGTGAATACAGAAAAAACAGAGATGGGTCTAATTGGCTTTACTCTCTGCTTGTTGACATGAACACTCTGAAAAGGGGAAGTAGTCTTGCTCTTTTCCATAATCAGTATTACAGTTGCCAATTTCCTTGGCAACTGTCACCCCTTTCTAGGGGGTCTCTCATCTGACTCTCAGAAGACCACTAGCTTACTCCTATGTTCCTCTTAGCTGCCTGTGAGCTCAGAGCCCCACATGAATGACCTTGACTGCCTCCAGTTACGGGAAAGCTGTTAAGATTTGCATCTCCTTCAGGGCTCTGCCTTTCTTCTAGCCACTCATTAAGCCTCCACACTGCAAGAGACTCTTTAAGAGAATCATTCCTGTTCCTCTGAAAGGGGTTAATTTTCCCCATGCCCCACAGATATGAAGCAGATGAATAAACAGAGAGATTTTTCTTGCTCCTGTAGAATGAATTCAGCTGTCTCTAAAACTAATTGAAAACCTCTTCCAGCCAGACCAGCAGGGGACACAGAGACTAGACAGAAAATTCAGACTGGATTGCCTAGAGGCTTGTTCTGGAGATGATGGTCCAGCTGGACCGAGGAGATGGGCAGGTTGGGTTGGGACTAACCGCTACGTGGGGTCAGTGGGAGCTCTGTGGTTTGTGCATGGTGAGCTCTCTGCGATGAGTGCTGAACTATTTCAACCCAGAAGCCCAGTCTCTTCTTAATCAGACTTAAAAATAAGGGAGTATGATCAGACTGTGCTGTAGCCAGACAGCAACTATCGGCTGTTTGTCATTCCAAGCTTGTCTGTGTCGTAAATCATCTTCTTAAAGGGAAAAAACCCAACCCCTTCAAAAAATAAAAAGCCAAACCAGGAAAACAAACCACCCCCAGCCCCCCGATCACTGTATTTTCAGTAATAGCTGAGTTGTGGCCTGAATGTGAAAGCAGCATCCTCGGAATGTTCTCTTCCCTCTGTAGTAATCGGTCTGTTAGCAAGCTGTCAATCCGCTGCTCTCTGGCTCCATGGGAAGCGTGGTGACAGCTTTTCTGCAATGGAAACCCCATTATCCATCGCTTGAATCCAGCACCTCAACAATGCAACATCCTTCACGTGAATCCTTTCCTCCGTCTGGGCTGGTTTGGGCTGCTTGGAAAATATTTAACTTGTGATTAAATCATAACACAAACTGCGGGCTGTCTCTGCTGGCAAACACAGGCAGCTTTGGACTGCAGAATAGGACTGAGTTTTCTTCATTGAACGATGTGAGGGAATTAACTAGGAAGCGTTGCTGCAATGCAGACCTGAAAAGATGTAATTTTCCTACTTCTTTTATGCAAACAGTATCTGATCTTGAGTACTGGGATCAGTTCTGGGTCTCTCGTGATAGGAAAGACAGGGAGATGCTGGAACAGGTCCAGAGCAGAGCTACCCAGCTCGTGATGGGTTTTGAGAACCAGTTGTGTGAGGAGAGGCTGAGGGAGCTGGGCAGGGTTAGTTTGGAGAAGAGGAGGCTGAGGAGGGACCTCATTGGCCCTTACAACTCCCTGACGGGAGGTTGTGGAGGGGTGGGTGTTGGCCTCTTCAACCTGGTACCTGCTGACAGAAGCAGGGGGAATGGGCTGCAGTTGAGGCAGGGGAGGGTTAGATTGGATCTGAGGAAGAAATACTTTGCAGAAAGAGAGGGGAGGCACTCAAAGGGCTTTTCCAGGGAGGTGGTTGAGTCACCATCCCTAGAAGCATGTAAGAAGCGTGTAGACACAGTGCTTTGTGACAGGCTGGAGTGGCAGCATGGAGAGAGGGAGTTAGCGTTTTTCCATTGATCAGGTATTTTGGTTTTTGTCAGTGTGGGGATGGTTGGACTTGGTGATCTACGAGGTCCTTTCCAGCTGTATTCTGTGATCTGATAGCGTAGCTCCTATAAATTTGCAAGGCAGGATGACAACAGGAATTTAGTTGGAAAAATGTTCTTTCTGATCTGATGAGTTTTTTACAGAAAACCAAAAGTGCAGTGAATACAAATTGGTTGCTTTTAGCTTTACTTTTCATAGAATCATTAAGGATCGGAAGGGACCTCAAACAATCACCCAGTCCAATCCCCCTGCCACAGCAGGATCACCCAGACCAAGTCGCACAGGAAACATCCAGGCAGGTCTGGAATGTCTCCAGAGAAGGAGACTCCACAACCCTCCTGGGTCTTGCATGTAATTTTTTGAATGGACAAACTACAGTGCTCTTGCTGATGTGGTGACTGCTGAGGACCTTTATCGTAAAGAATATCCAAAACTATAGATTTTTACTATGTTAGAGTGGTAGACGTAGGACACTTTTATTTTTACTCTTGTAAACTGGGAAAAATGAGCAACCTGGGGGAAAACAATTGAAAATTTAAACTATGGAGAGCTATTTAGAAGAGAGTGTATGAGAAACACCCAAAAAGGTTTCTGATGAGACACAAATCACAAAGTTGTTGTTATTTATTTACCAGTAATTACCAGTAGCAAAAACCAGGTATGAATGCAAAGACCAGTTAGAAAATTTCATGTCTGGTTTTCCAAGAATCATAGAATCCTTAGGGGCTGGAAGGGACCTCAAAAAATCATCTAGTCCAATCCCCCTGCCACAGCAGGATCACCTAGACCAAGTCACACAGGAACACATCCAGGTGGGTCTGGAATGTCTCCAGAGGAGGCTCCACAACCCCCCTGGGCAACCTGTTCCAATGCTCTGTTACCCTCACTCGGAAGAAGTTCCTGCTGATATTGACATGGAACTTCCTCTGTTCCAGCTGACACCCATTGCCCCTTGTCCTATCCCCAGATGACCTTGAGAAGAGCCTGGCTCCATCCTCCTCACACCCACCACTCAAAGATTTATAGACATGAATGAGGTCTCCCCTCAGCCTCATCTTCTCCAAGCTCAAGAGACCCAGCTCCCTCAGCCTTTCCTCATAAGGAAGGTGTTCTTCACAGCTCTCCAGCCTGTCCAGGTCTCACTGAATGGCAGCACAGTCTGCTGGGGTGTCGGCGACACCACCCAGCTTGGTGTCATCAGCAAACTTGCTGACAGTGCCCCCTAATCCCTCATCCAAGAGGCCTCATGTGGTTTTATTTCTTTCTAAATGCTATTTCCAAGCCCATCTGAGCCTCTGCAGTTTAAAGCCAAAGTTTGGTTGTTAAAATATTGGATATTTATGAAAAAAATCAGTCTTAGCTGTGGCCAGTGACATTTGCTGTTAGATTGCCTAGGTAAATGTCTCGCTGCTTTAAACTGCAAGAGCGTGAGAGCAGCTTGGCAAAGCGATCCCTGCCTGATGTATTCATGTCAGCATTTCACAAGTACCGAAATACCCGTTTGCTTATTTGCATGATGATGCCAGAGCTGAAGGATATCAGTTTAACTGTCATTGCTTTATTGGCTCTTGGATCAGGCTTCTAGATCTCTTTTATAGATGTGAAATAGTTGTGTCAGTCTGGTGCTTTATTTTCTGTTCCCAGACGTGAGCATGTGGAGATGGATGTGTTTTCTCCAGTTTCATTGTGGGCATGAGCGTTGCACTGCACAGCTGAATTTAGCAGTTTTCTCTGGCAGTTGGAGAACACCACGACTCATCTTGGCGTCTGAATCTGTGCCTTCAAGTAGCAGCCCTGCTGGTCACGCTCCTGGGGCTGCAGAAGCCACTTGGGTTGGTTGTCGTAGATACTCACAGGCAACTCAGAAATGGAGGGTGAGGTTTATCGCTTGCTGCAAGAACCTCTGAGTCCTCCTGCAGTTGTGGGTGTGGAGGTCGGGCACAGGATGCGAGGGAGGTCTTGTTTGTCGCTTGTCCAGAAACAGCTTCAGGATTTGCATTTGTTGATCTCATTCAGGCACCAGAAATACTTCAATGCCTTTGGCATCCAGCCTGGTTTTCTTCTGCTGTGCTACCTGGTGGAGCTTCCTCAGGCAAAGGGCTGAGCTGCAAAGGTATGAAGGATGTGCGATTCAACCGTGCCACACAAGGATTTATTCATAGAGTCATAGAAGCATTAAGGTTGGAAGAGACCTCCAAGATCAAGACCAACCCTCAACCCAACCCCACCCTGCCCACTAAACCCTGTTCCCCAGGGCCCCATCTACTCGTTGTTTGAACACCTTCAGTGACAGTGACTCCACCACCCCCCAGGCAGCCTCTTCCAATCCTTGACCAGATGGAAGGACCAACCTAGATGGTGACTTAAAAAGACACAGGAGCTGCTACACCCTTCCGTCTGAGGGAAAGGGCAGTGTCATCATCACCAAAACCGTCTGAATTTCAAACTCCAGGATTCAGTTGAGTGAATCTGCTGTTTAATGGCTTTAAAAAGGCACAATAGAACAAACTCTTCTGGGTGTTCCTTATTTAGAGCTAATTAGGCTACCTTGTCCTGCAAGGAAATTGGACTCAGGGTGGCTAGGAACAGAGGCAGTATTTTTATTCCAGGCTTTTGTCTGGAGGGACGGTTGCTGCATGGCACCCTTCTCTACCACCGGTCTGAGTGTGCTTATTACTTTTATCATCACAGAATTATTGAGGCTGGAAAAGCCCTCTGAGCAAATCCAGCCTAGCCCAGGACCTAATGTCAGGGCCAGACCAAGGCACTGAGTGCCACATCCAGGCTGTCCTTGAACCCCTCCAGGGATGGGAATTCCACCCCCTCCCTGGGCAGTCCATTCCAGTGTCTGATCACCCTTTCCATGAGGAAGGGCTTCCTAACATCCAACCTAACCCTCCCCTGGCAGCTTCAGATCCTGCCCTCTTGTCCTATCACTAGTTGCCTGGGAGAAGAGCCTGACCCCCACCTGACTACAACTTCACTTCAGGGAGTTATAGAGAGTGAAAAAGTTCCTCCTGAGTCTCCTCTTCTGCAGTCTAAACATCCCCAGCATCCTTAGCCTCTCCTCATCAGAGGAGACCTTCCCTCTAGTTCCTTCACCAGCCTTGTTGCTCCTTTGGACCCACTTCAGTACCTCAATCTCTTCTTGAAGTGAGGGGCCCAGAACTGCCCCCAGTACTCGAGGGGAGGTCTCACCAGTGCCCAGTACAGGGGGAGAATTACATCTCTAGTCCTGCTGGCCACACTATTGCTGATCCAAGCCAGGATGCCACTGGCCTTTTGTGCCACCTGGGCAAAGGTGCTAGCTCATATTCAGCCAGGTGTCACCCAGTACTGCCAGGTTACTCTCCACCAGACCACTCCCAGCCACTCATCCCCCAGTCTGTAGCTCTGCTGGGAGTTATTGTGGCCAAAGTGTAGGACCCTGCACTTGGCCCTGTTCAGCCTCATCCAGTTAGACTCTGCTCCAGCCTGTCCAGATCTCTCTGCAGCATCCTCCTCCCCTCCAGCAGATCAACACTGCCCCCCAGCTTGGTGTCATCTGTGAATTCACATGCCTTTATCGTTTTGATTTACCAATTAGATCACAGGAGCTCTAGGAGATAATCAGGCCACTTGATTATTCACTTTTTGTAACTGCAGTAGAGTTTGGGAGGAGGAAATAAAAGCCACAAGCAATCCTTAAATCTCCAGTGCAATCCGTGTTTCCTTGTGCTCCTGTGGCACTGTGCAGGCTGACAGTGGGACATGAGGAGAAAATGATGATGCTGGATGCTTTTGAAAGCTTTTTAGTCTCTAAACCAGCCATCTGGATTGCTTCATGTGTCTCAAATGGAAGCTACAGGGCTTAAACAAGGCTGGGATATTTGTGCATCCTGGGGGGGATCAGGAGGGGGGTGGTTAGCAGATCGAGGAGGTTCTTCTCTCCCTCTGCTCTGCACTAGTGAGACTGCATCTGGAGTATTGTGTCCAGTTCTGGGCCTCTCAGTTCCAGTTGTGGAGTCTCCTCCTCTGGAGATATTCCAGAGCTGCCTGGATGTGTTCCTGTGTGACTTGGTCTAGGTGATCCTGCTGTGGCAGGGGGATTGGACTGGATGATCTTTTGAGGTCCCTTCCAATCCCTAATGACTCTATGAAGTTAAAATATTCGAGGTTTTGTCTGGGGATGGTTGGGGGGTTTGTTTTCTCCTGTCCTTATTTTCCACATGACAGTGAGGCAGGAGAAATTCTCCCCTTTGCTTCACTATCCCTTATTCTCACACTTTAAGGGTAGGAATTTGCCCTTAAAAGGTTGATTCCTCACAGCTCTCTCTAACGATTTTCCTAAATAGTGGGATGTTGTGGAAATACTTTCCTGAAGTCTTAATGATTACCAGTGAAGTGTTTTCTTCATCAGATATTCAGAGACTGGGATCAGAATGTTCTAGCATTTTTCAACTCTATAACTTTTCCTTAGTTGTCATAGGAAAACATGACTTTTCTCTTCAGAGGCTGAGTGCCTTGCAGTGATGGATCACAAAGGAAATGCTCAGAGAACTGGAGCTTCTCTCTTATAAAGAGAGAGGCTGAGAGGCATGGGGTTGTTAAGACTGAAGAGGAGAAAACTCCGGAGGGGACCTTATAGCCACCTTCCAAACCCTGAAAGGGGCTGTCAGAAGGCTGGGGAAGACTGCTCACAAGGACAGGGAACAATAGGATAAAGGAGGAATGTTTGAAGCTGGAGAAAGATAGAGTTAGGCTGGACAGGAGGAAAAAGCTCTTCAGTCTGAGAGTGCTGCATCACTGGAACAGGCTGCCTAGAGAGCTGGTGGAGGACCCATCCCTGGAGCTACTCAAGGTCAGGCTGAATGAGGTTCTGAGCAGTCTGAGTTAGAAAAACTTGTAGGGGGTTGTTGTAGGAGGGTTGCACTAGATGACCTTTGGAGGTCCCTTCCAACCCAGTGCTTTCTGTGATTCTATGATCTCAGAGCAGTGAACGTGCTGGTTACTGAGTTTATACTTGTCTGCAGAGGGAGCTGGGTGTCTTTAGCTTGGAGAACAGGAAGCTGAGAGGTGACCTCATTAATATCTACAAATATGTGAGGGGTGGGTGTCAGGAGGATGGAGTCAGGCTCTTCTCAAGGTCATCTGGTGGTAGGACAAGGGGCACTGGGTGCCAGCTGGAACAGAGGAGGTTCCCTATCAATATCAGCAGGAACTTCTTCACAGTGAGGGTGACAGAGCACTGGAACAGGTTGCGCAGGGAGGTTGTGGAGTCTCCTTCTCTGGAGACATTCCAGGCCAGCCTGGATGTGTTCCTGTGCAACTTGGTCTAGGTGATCCTGCTGTGGCAGGGGGATTGGAGTGGATGATCTTTCAAGGTCCCTTCAGATCCCTAATGATTCTCTGATTCTGTGATACTGCTCTTGGGATAGATCCAAGGAGGAGACTCTGTGTGCATGGGAATGAAGTGCAGGCATCCCAATGTTTGACTCGTGGTCAGTAGCAGGTTTTGAGGTCCTTCAGGAATTTCAAAATATCTTTCTTCACTGGAGAGACCAGCTGCAGTGATCGTGCTCCTCCAGTGATCTGCCCTGGGGGTAATTCTGAACCAGAGGCAGCAGCTTTGTGCCACACAGTGGATTTTCCTCCAGTCTTTAACCAGTTTTGGAAAACGTGTGAGTTTTAGCAGTCACGGGATCTCAAGACAGGCAGTGCCACCTGTTAGCTGCTTCTAAATGCAGGGAGAAAAAAATGCATCCTTCTTCATTCATTGTCTCCACAGCAATTACCCTTAACAAACCTTGTTCCTAGTCCAGCCTCATCTCTGCTTTGAATTTTTCCTTAGGAAAAGCTCTGCAGTGTTCATACAGTCACAGGGCTGGAAGGAACATTGAAAGGTTATGTAGTCCAGCCCCCCCGCAGTGAACAGGGACATTTCCACCTAGATCAGATTGCTCAGAGCCCCATCCAACCTGACCTTGGATGTCTCCAGGTATGGTGCATCCACAGCTTCTCTGGGATGCAAGATGAGACAGAAGAGACCACATGCAGTCTCCCAAGTACTAAACAAGAGAGGATGAAAACATTTTACTGTCCTTTTCTTCGAGTATTAGTATTTGTTTCAGGCTTTTTTTAATGGGAAAGTGGGATGTGGGATGCAAAAGAGTGCCACGGGTGGTATGAGCTCCTGAAGTGAAGCATTTATCGCAAACGATCTTCCCTGAGGGCTCTCATTCATGGCCTGAACAGGCTGTTCTGACACTGAGAGGATGGCTACATCTTTTATTTTTGGTGCTCATGAGATTTTAATCCTGTGTCAAACTGATCTAAAAGCAAAGCTACAGACGTACTTATTGCTGGCGATGTTCTGTAGTTTGTCAAACTTGTGCTGATTTACATGAAGTCACTGTTTTTAAGCAAAAACAATTAAGTATTTTTGTAATGCTAATGCAGGCAGCAGAAACTCCTAACGAGTTTTTCACAGGAAATTAACAGAGCAGGAATGAAATTCTTGGCTCTGAAGTAAGCAGTAAGATTTCCATCAGTCTGAGGGATGTTGCTCCCTGTGAGCTGCTGAGTAATTTCAAAATACCAAGTAGGTTTCAGAACATCGTGGCCGTGTTCAAATGCAAATTTTTAATAAAGAAAGAGCGAATAGTTTGACTAAATACTCAGGTTTATTTCTGGTCTCCTTCCAACTCCTACCATTCTGTGATTCTATGGTCTAGTCCAACCCCCCTGCTGGAGCAGGACCACCTAGAGAGGATCGCATAGGAACATAACCAGATGGGTTTTGAGTGTCTCCAGAGCAGGAGACATCCTCTCTGTAAGCTCAGAACCCTAATAGCACTGTCAGACTGAGTGAAATCAACTGCAAATGACAGGGTGGAATTTATTTAGGATAGCTGGTGGCATACTGTTAATTTACATGTTCTACTACTTAAGGGTTTAATCTTTAGTGGCAAGCAAACTCATTAGAACGCTAGGCGAAGACTTTGTGTTCTTCCTTGAAGCATATTGAGCATTTTGAATAAGAGAGTAATTATAGTTGTTAAAGTCAGCAGAACAATGGGAAGCAGTTTGACTTGGAATGATATGCAAGCACTTGTCAGCTTGGCTTTCACGGGAACCTTCTAAAATGCCACTGAAGTTACTTTCTAAATGTGTAAATATTAAGTCACTGGAAGACAATTAAAACAGTGATAATCGTGGAATTGTATTCTTGTGCTTGGATTTTGACCACAAAATCCATGGCAGAAAATCTGTGGTTCAAGAGAAGTACTAAAATAACCATAGGATGGATTGGATTGGAAGGGACCTCCAGGGGTCAACTGGTCCAAGGCCCCACAGCAAGCAGGGACTCCTCTAACTAGAACAGATTGCCCAGAGCCCCATCCAGCCTGACCTTGAATGGCTCCAGGAATGGAGCCTCCATGACCTTCGAGGGCAGCCTGTTCCAGGGAAACCCCAATCTTTTTCCTCCTGTCCAGCCTCACTCTGCCCTTTTCCAGCTTCAAGCCATGACCCCTTGTCCTGTCATTCCCTGCCCTTGTGAACAGTCTTCCCCAGCCTTCTGACAGACCCTGTTCAGGTATTGGAAGGTCATTAGAAGTCTTCTCTTGAGGCTGAACAGCCCCAACCCTCAGCTTGTCTTCGTAAGAGAGGGGCTCCAGCCCTCTGAGCATTTTCATGGCCTCCTCTGGACACACAGCAGCACGTCTTTTTCCTTCTTATTTTGGGGGCCTCAGAGCTGGACACAGTACTCTAGGTGAGGTCTCACAAGGACAGAGTAAAGGGGCAGAATCCCCTCTCTTGGTCTGCTGACTACGTTTTAAATGCAGCCTAGGATGTTGTTGGCTTTCTGGGCAGCAACTACACATTGGTGGCTCATGTCCTGCTTTTCATCCACCAGTACCCCCAGGTCTTATTCCACAGAACTGCTCTCCAGCCTACACTGATACCTCTGGTTGCCCTAGCCCAGGAGCAGGTTAGATTTCTTGCTTAATATAGATAGATATTACAAAAAACCCCTCACATCACTCATCTCCTTCAGTCTTGGCGTAATCACTGAATCATCAAGGTGGGGAAGGGTCTCTAAGATCATCAAGCCCAACCTTAAACACATCCATGGCCACTAGACCATGTCCCAAAGAGCCACATCTACACTCCTTTTGAACCCCTCCAGGGATGGGGACTCCACCACCTGCCTGGGCAGCCTGTTCTGAAGTTTAACTGCTCTTTCCCTAAAGAGATTTTTTTCTAGTTTCCACTGTGAACTTCCCCTGGAGCAGCTTGTGCCCATTTCCTCTTGTCCTGCCAGCTGTTATAATCTCAATCTCTCCATAGCATCTAATAACTCATTTTGAAATGTAAGAAAATTCTTAGAGCAGTGCATCTGTTGCAGCCAGTAATTACTGCAGCGTGCAGGAAAAGGTGTATTTTACTCCTTTCGCTCCAGTGATTTAGGGGTTCTCTATCTGCAGAAACTTACTACCTTGTGAAGGATGTCTGCGTCACATGGAGAAGCACCAGGGTACCGAGTCACTTGGGCTAAATAGTTACTCTGGTTCTAAATCAGTTAAATTGACTGAAACAACATGATCCTTGGGGGTCTGTGCTCTCTGGGGTCTGTGCTCTCTGGGGTCTGTGCTCATGGTTTTGCTCTACTCATTGGAGATTCTCTTTACACTTTTCAATGATTTTCACAAAATTACCCATCTTTAATGATTAAGACTAAAGCTTGGGTTTAGCTGTGCTTTTATGGTTTCTGCAGAGGTGGTGGGACTGATGGGACCGAGGATACGAGAGCTCATTGAGCAAAAGAAATGGAAAAACTGGCTGTGTAAGCAAGAAAATAATAGATGAAAGAACAAAGCAAGGTCAGCTTACTGCAAGGTCAGAGAGGTTCTCTTTGAGGGATTTCTTTGACAATAACACACATACCTGTAAGGAATACTGAAACCCAGGTGTGGATGGTATGTAGAGCGCAGTGATTCTTCATACAGAGACTGAAATTTGTGCTGTTTTTATCCTGAGGGAGGGGTTTATAGTTAGGTGAGGTTTTTCCCTCTGGTTCTCCAGCACTGTGTCTTTCCACAAAGTAAATCTGAAGTTACACAAAGGTGTGACAGGACACTGGGAGTAATCAACCCTACAAAAGCAAGGAAGATCTGTAATTTATAATGTAAGAGACAACAATATGGGGGCAACAGTACCATAAATGTTTCTGGCTCTGAAATGTATGTGGGACTTCACCATACCACAAAGTCTCACAGCTATGGTCCATCACTGTTTAGGGACAAGAAATCGTAGAATAGATTGGGTTGGAAGAGATCTCCAGAGTTCATCTGGTCTAACCCTCTACAACAAGCAGGGACTCCTCTAACTAGAACAGATTGGCCAGAGCCCCATCCAGCCTGACTCTGAATAGCCGCAGGGATGGGGCCTCCACCACTTCTCTAGGCAGCCTGTTCTAGGGATCTCCCACCCTCAGATTCAAGAACCTTTTCCTCCTGTCTAAGTTAAATCTACCCATCTCCAGTACGCTCCCATCTACTCGATTTGTGTAGTGATTTACTCCTGCTCAGAGCAATTGCTTTGATGAATCTGTTGTATTGAATGCGTTGCTTTCTCTGGCTCAGGGAACAGGATATAATAAAACTCAAGACTTATAAAGAATATGCCTTAGCATTTAGCCCAGAGGCAACACTCTGGGATCTAGCACCATCACAGGCTTTCAGTAGCTGGAACATCAGTCAGGGCAAAGATTGAACCCAGAGCAGAACGTAAGTAAATGAGGAATGCCTGAAATACTCCTGGTGTAGCTGGGAAAACAGTACCAGTGCTGAGGTCTGTGGCAGTCTTATGTCTCTCTCTCTTTCAACCTTTTTTTTCATGTCTCTAGATTGGGATATGAACTCTTTAAAAAATAATCACAACCTCAATTAATTTTCGTTTGACTTAGTCCTTTAAACAAAACGCTGCACTTGATTTTCTTTGCATGATGATGATTATTACTATGATGTACAGCAATTCTTTCTTCTCTAGCCTGTGGAAAGTTAAGCAAACCAGTTTGAAAGTCATAGAATCATTAGGGATCAAAAGGGACCTCAAAAGATCATCTAGTCCAATCCCCCTGCTGCAGCAGATTCACCTAGACCAAGTTGCACAGGAACACATCCAGGCAGGTCTTGAAGGCGCTACAGAGAAAGAGACTCCACAATGCCCCTGGGCAGCCTTTGCCAGTGCTCCATAACCCTCCCTGGGAAGAAGTTCCTTCTGATATTTATATAGATCCTCCTCTGTTCCAGCTTGTACCCATTGCCCCTTGTCCTATCCCCAGATGACCTTGAGAAGAGCCTGACACCTCCTGACACCCAACCCTCACATTTTTATAGACATGAATGAGGTCATCTCTCAGCCTCCTCTTCTCCAAGCTAAAGAAACCCAGCTCCCTCAGCCTTTCCTCAGAAGGGATACTGCAGTATGGCCAGAATATGGGTGGTGAATTGATAACCTGTCCTAGCTGTGCTACCAGGCACAGCAAAAATCTTAACTCACTGAGCTGGAGCAGCAGCTTAGAAAGGAGGCACATATTCTTCTCCCCTAGCCTGCGTGTGCTTTCCTCTCTTTAAGTCTCCTCACTGTTGTTTCTCTGCACGTTTACAGCTTGTCTCAACACCCTCCCTAAAGGCTGGATTGCACTGTGCACTGGACACTGTGTTAAACAGCAGCAGAGACCAACCTCATCCTGAAAGCACAGAATGGGCAAAATAAGGATTAAAAACTTGCTCAAGGTCGTTACTAGCCGGTGGCTGAGCCAAGAGGAGAATCCAGGTGTCCTGATGCACAGCATGCTGCCTTTCCATAGCCTGTGACACCTGCTGCCTTGTGCAGATGATGCAGGGGAAAAAAATGAAAGGGAAACCCCAGCTGACATGTAATCTGGGCTCTGCGCTACCTCCTCTTCAGCATTAAAGCATCTGCACAGTCCTATGGCAATGCAGTGAGAGAGCTGCCTGTGCTGTATGTGTTCTAAGGGTGCCCATAAGAAAGGCCATGCAGAATCATCCTGAGGCTTCCGTTCGCTTTCAGTGTCAAGTGCAGTTTTGCTTCTGCCACAATTCAGTGTGAGTTTATTGATCTTGTTTATAATATATTCCCCAAAGATGCAAGACTTATCAGTGTTCCTGCGGCTGTGGCACAGCTTTTACCATCATTTTGCAACAGCATCCCCCTACCCCAACATTTGAGCATGATATTGTAGGACCTGAAGATGAATATAGTCTTTCTTCCATGTCTTTAAAGAAACCAAAATTAAACAAAAGTGACTTTATAGCAGTGGTGCCGTTTAGCCAAGACTTTGTTGGGTTATATTCCCATCCATTAGGTATCCTCAATTTGAGCAGGAACAGGACTTCTGCTTTGTTTCCATTGAGAGGAATTCTTTGGGATTGAGCAAGCCACATAAAGATGTCTAAAGATGATACCGTGGTACTTGAGTCACCTGAGGACTCCTCTCTCCAAATCATGTGGTTGCCACAGAGAGGCATGTGACGTTCAAAAGACCCATGTCCTGAAGTAGTCCATGACTCACCTGTACCTGCAACACTTGTGACCAGAGGACTTTATTATTTTAATGTCCTTCTAGCACAGCTGCCAGCAGTTCTTCAGAGCTTCTCATTTGTTCCAAATGCAGCTGTCTGCTTCCTGGCTGAAGTCAGCAACTGGGACCGTTTGGCTGTTAGGCTGATAGATTGCCTTTAAGTTGTCCCTTTGTTTTTTGCTGAGCGAAATGGATATGCCACTTGTCTTTGTTTTCCTCTGAGCCTTGGACGTTGAGATTTGCATTCTAGCAGCATCAGCACTGGCAAGATCCTGAAGCTGTATTTTAGTGTGGAAAAACTGTATTTTGACTTCTGTTGCTTCTAGGAAATTAATTTCCCTTCAACAATGATCTTGGTGTAGTCTCTCCTCTCTGTCTTACTGTCTTCCTTGTATCTTCTGACACTGAGGATTGCTGCATAATGTCCTGCTGAATGCACACAAGGTTTTAGTGTAAACTTGGGGTTTGTTCACAGTCTAAGCATCTGGCAGAGAGGAGCTTGAAAAACGCAGCCATTACATTCCCTAGAGGCAATGTGAGATGGAACAGTCCTTCAGGACAGACGCAAGGGGTAACCGGTACTGTTAGTTTAGGAGATGAACCCATGAGAATCAACCTGGACTCGCGTTTGCAACAAGCAAAGTCCAACTGTGATGATAAACGTGAACATTAGCCTGGGAACACAGTGAACTCTGGATGTGTTTTGTTCTAAGAGGGATCTGAGGTAACTTTAGAACGTGTAGCTCCTCAGGAGAAAGAATGTACTTCTGTAGCAGTTCAGTTGATTGACCGAGTAACAGAGGGACTGGAAAATTCTTAGGGTAGGAAAGAAGTTGATTCGATGAATAATATTATCCTTCAATGTTCAGTGGATGAAGACGTGACAGCCACAGCCATTGTAGCTTTTTGAGTTTTCACACCATGTGAGGTGAAGTGCCCACTGCCTTTCTTGCTTCCTTTGTCTCCTGCTTTCACTTCAGCTCCTGCTTGCTTTTACTCCAGCTTGGAAGTGCCTCAGGCTCCTTAGTACCTAGACTGCATTGGCACGAAAAGCACATGAATGCAGAAAAGCCTTTGAATAGGCTTCAACTCCAAGTTTAAAACAGGAATGTTGAATTTGGCAACCTTGGGGGATTTGGAGGTACAACTCTGAACTGAATTGCCTTTGGGGAGGTTGGCATCATCATAGGGGTTTGGCTAAAACCTCATGGTCTAATGGCTGCTAAATGCCCATGTCCTGCAGAGCAGCAGACTAGTTCACTCCCAATTAAAATTCTGGCTTTAGTCTGGGTAAAGACGGGCCAGAACAGTTGTTTTTTCAATTTCCTTTCTGCCCTTTCTTAGTGACGTTTGTGTCTCTCATGTTCTCACAGGGTCTGCTCAGAGGTGGAGAAGGTGGGTGGCGACTGTGGGAGCCAGACACGCATTTTATTTGCAAACGTTTCCAAGGGAGCAGAACTGTTTCTTACTTCACGGTGCCACTGCTGGAGCACTCAATTTTCTCTTTACAAAGAGAAGGCACAATTGCAAGCTCCTTGCTTTAGCGGTGAACATGCACTCATCAAGAGTAATTTGAGGGACTGACCACACTTTGAACATGTTACCTGTTTCATAGAGCTGCGAGTAACCTCCAGAGAGGTGACATATTTAGAGAAGTAGCACTCCAGCTTCTTTGCCACAAGCATAGACTTGCTGAAAATAGGATCCCCAGAGAGGAAAAGTGAGAGATAGTGATTGCAACCACTCAGAGCCACCTCACGCCATCCATGGAAAGTAGAAAACCAAACCGTATCCTCAGCTGCTGGTACCAGCTGTTACATTCATTATAGTAATTGCTACCATTACTGTGCTATTAATATTTCTCTTACAAAATTTGTAAGAGAAATCAAATGGAAATGCAGTCTGCTCCATCTGCAAGCATTTAGGTTCTTTGGGGGTCAAGTCACACGAGCAACAATTTCTAGCAATGCTGTTATGCTCTGAGGAAGCGGTTCTTAGGAGAAGCTTCTTTTCTCTGAGTTACTTGTGAAATCCCTGGGTTGTGCTGAATGATAAAGACATCATGTGAATTTGGGAGGGCACAGGCATAGCCATGCTGGTGTGCAACTGAGGAAATGTCATTTTGATGCTCCTACATCAGTTCCTCATCACCAGCATTTTCCTAGAGCAGTTGTTGGGTGCTAGGTGGTTTTTTTTTTCCCTTCCCTATTCCCTGTTGTTCTCCATTTCTTTAGGGAAAATCGAACCTATGAAAGTGCTGTTGACTCAGCAACAAGAGTGCCAACACTGCTCACAACGCAGAGCCTGAAAAAAAATCACTTCAATTTGCTTTTTTTCACACAAAGTATTAAATTAGAGAACACTGCTGACCTAAACCACGCTTATTCATCTGAATGATGAATACTGTAGCTAAGAGAAGACTGGCTAATTTATCTAGGTCATCTCACAAGAAAATGCAAAGTACTGGAAAAACTCGTGGTATTGATGGTTTGTGGTCTGATCCACTTTCAACTGCATGGAAAAAATGATGAATCAAAAGAGCATTGGTGGGAAAAATTAAAGGATCGTATCAGTCCTGTTGTTCTCTGAGAGCCCTATTGCAGAAAATCATATTGGTTCTTGCAAGAGAAATTATTTCTAGATGATGAAATGAAATTTTAATTAATACATTAATTTTAATATCAAAGTAATGTATTTCATATGAGTTATTAGCATATTAATAGGTTTGATATGCAAATGCTGCATACATATGGCTGTAACGGGCAGTACTTCCTGGTGACCTGTGCACGCAGTCACTGCTGCACCACACAGACTTCGTCAGAAATCAGCTGCACTTCTGTATCTGCTCAGCATTACCCCTTGCTCTGGCAGCACTTCGAGAGTCTTGGGAGATGCAGCCTAAAGTCTCAGCACTTGTGATTTGTGTCCATGTAGAGGGAAAATACCCCAGTACTCGCTGTTGTAGAAAAAACATGAACATCAGAATCCTAGAGGTCAAATCCAAGAGACAGCTCAGGACAACCTCATTTTATTAGAGAACAGGATGCTTTTTAAAGCCAGTGCTGCAGCATTGGAGAAGCATGCCACGATTTCTGGATGCTTTGGGGTTGGTTTGCAATATTTTTTACTTTCTAAGACCGTTGGTGCCTGCTGAAACAGCAGCTCCTTGCAGAAGCAGGTGCTGTGTTGCTGCACTGCTAGATGTCCATCCTTTATCCAGCAGTACCACAGGCAGTGCTGCTGCCCTAGTGAAGCGTGTGAAAGTGCCATTCCTCTACCCTCTGCACACCCTGCTCCTTGCTGCCTGGAGGGCCACAGGTAGGAAAGCGGGTTCTGGGAGTTATCATCTTCATTATTCTGGATTTCCCCTTCATCCTCATCTAGTGTCAGCTTGTTCACCCTCTGGGCTCAGGCTGAAGGAACTGGTTTGCCCATCAGATTACTCAACTCACACAAATTTCACACGTCCTTAGAAGCAGAGGAAAGGTGCCACACTGGGAGTGAACTCTAGCCCAGCCAAGACTTGGCTAGAAAGTTTTTCCCAGCTAAAAATCTATCACTTCAAGGAGAGGCGAAATATAAAATTTGATGGATTTGGAATGGAGGAGCAGTTTATTCCCAAACTGTCTCATACAGTGCTGATTGAAGCAGCAGGGTTTGAGGGAGACCCTAGTTAACTTTTTAGCATCTCATCATTAATACTGCATCTGTCATGTTTTATGCTGATTTATGTAGTAGTACAGAAATAATGGACCAAGCTCTGAGCTGATGTAAATCTTCATCGCTCACTCCAGCTCAGTGAAACTCTGCTGGTATCCGTGGAAATTTGGAGTTTGATTTGCAGTTTTTACAGTTGCAGGCAATATTTCCCCTGCTTCCACAGGGTTTGCAGTATATCTTTCAAGAACCATAAAAATGTTGATAAATCCATCTGAATGCAGAGTTTTCTCTGCAGATTAATAACATGGAGTTGATCTCACAGAAGGACAACTACCTGACCTCACATTGCTAATTCAATTAAAACCACTGATGAGGTCTTGCCTGTGGTGTTAGCTCTCAGCATTGCAGTTCTCGTAGCAAAACCGTAATTTGATGTTTATGCTGCCACAGCAAATTCAATTCTATTAATTCCCTGGTTGCGGACCTTGCATGTGAGAACATCCATCAATTTGTCTTTATGAGTTCTGCTTCCTACTAATATCCATGCGTGGTGTCTTATGATCTGAGAGATGTTGAACCAATCTGTTCAGCTGCAAAATCGTATTTGATGTGACCTTTGGTTGTCATTATCTTTTCATCTAGTTTCTTCCTACAGTTCGTTGATCTGAGCTAGGAATGTGGAACTTGATTTTCAGGGCTCTCTGCTTCTGAAATGTGAGGCTATTTCAGTCTCACAGCTAGAGAGCCACCACTTGATCTTCCCAGAGAGTGGCAACCTGCCCTGGCAGATGACCAAGGAAGAAACTACCTTCCTGGAGGGGTCTGGAGTACAAAGAGTTATGGACTGCTGTGCTGGCCAGGCTGTGGAAACTGAATTNGGCCTGAAGGAGAGACCTGAGCATGTAATGGTGTGACCTGCCAGCCTTGCTTTCAAATAGATGATGCAGGTTTTAAATCCAAAGCCTGTGTGTGGGCAATCCTAGACAAAGCAATCGAAAAGCTTTGGGCTTGAAATCTGATTTAAATTTAAATTATAATTGATTTTTTTTCTCATTTTGATTTTTATGAACAGATGGGCTGTAGCTAACAGTTGCCCTTGAGGAGTCTTTAAAATGTAGTTCTGTGGACTGTTTCCCTAAAGATTGATACAGCTGCTATTTCTTCAGCTATCTCTGAATCATCCTCAATTACTCCATGTCTTTATAAAATAATTATAGGTTTTATCCAGGCACTGAGCCTGGCTCTGTATTTTTCATAAAACACTTAGGCAGGGCTGGTTAGCAAAAGAGATGATTTAACCCAACCAAGTTTTCAATTATTTAGCTTTGAACTTTTGTTCTCTTATTCAATATTTTCCAACCATGCAGCCACTATATTCCCTTGGAACTGTAAAGAGGAGAAGAATTTGGCTGTTCTATCCATCTCTTTACACTTAATAATTTGTCTGCCAGAGTAAATGACACACGGAATGATCTTAGGAGAGTTATTAGCTCTGACGAAGTTATTCAGATTTAAACCAGTATAAAAATGATGATCTTGGCCCAGAACATCTCTGCTTGTGCAAAAGTCTGTCTGTTCTTTTTCTGAGTAATAGAGGAACACTTTGTAAAGAAAAAAGCATGAGGCGTATCTGCAAGATAAGACCAGACGGAATGAAAGTGTGTGTCATTAGCTCCACATGATAGGGTGACGGAGAGGGAGTGGTAGCCACAAGCAGTTGTCATCTGATGATGCAAATACACTTCACAAGAGTTTGTTCAGTCCTTGCTGCTCTGCATCCCTAGATACATCATTGACAGCATCTTGGCCAATGACAGATAAGGAGGGCAATAAGGAGGGCAGTAGGTGAAACCACTGAGACAAACAACTGTCCAGGTAGGAGAACTCGTGTGTTAAGGCAGGCTGATCTTTTCCTTCAGATACCCTAAATTTTACAGAGTAGGAAACATTTTGTAAGGAAAAGGTTTGTTTCCCTCTGCACCTTTGATTTCTGCTGTCATTGAGGACACCTCTGACTCACAGCAGAGATCAGGTTAAAGTACCAATCTTTCTTCTGGAGAAATGTGAGGAACTGGGGAGCCATACAGCTTCCATGTGCCTTTATATAATGGCACAGGATGGGATTATTCTTCTTTTAAAATGAGTTAGCAGAGCTATAGACTACCAGAAGTGTTGGCAATAAAATAGATTTTCAATGCTGTAGAAGTTACACCTCCATCCTTGTTCTCTGTGTGATTTTTGATGCACACCATCTATAATATCTATGCACTGCTGTGGAGGATTGCACGCCTTCATCTTTCTCTCAGAGGAATTTTCAGCATGCATAGAATTGTTAAGGCTGGAAGAGACCCCAAAGTGCAACCCCCAACCCAACCCCACTCTGCCCACTAAACCCTATCCCCAGGGAACATCTACTCACTGTTTGAACCCCTCTAGGGATGGCTACTCCACCCCCTCCCTGGGCATCCTGTTCCAACCCCTGATCACTCTGTCAGGGAAAGAGATTTTTCCTGATGTCCAATCTAACCCTCCCCTAGCACAGTTTGACATGATTTCCTCTTGTTCTATCACTAGTGACTTGGGAGAAGTGAGGTATGGAAACAAGTGAGGTCACTGAAGTGAGGTATGGAAGGAGCCTACCTCCAGCTTGTCTTCAGTCCAGTATGCTTGGTGGCTGCTGCTGGAATTCAAGGCTTAATACAAGTCACTGCTTCCAACGCAATGTGTTGGGAATAACCTCTGAACTCTGGTGTCTGCAGTACTGGTAACCACCTAGCAGTCAGCAGCCTGCCTGTTCTTTGAGGATACAATTAAAACCACTGCAATTCCCTTTATTTTAATGAAGTCAGTTTTGCTCTTTCACTTCAGAGTGGAAAGTCTGTTGCAAATGGATTTAACTGTCATTCATTTAGGACATAAAAGTTTGGTTTAAACCTCTGTGCTCTCTTTTCTTTAACTTCACTGGTGGCAGTGCCTCATGTGTGGTAGAGAGAGAAACTCTTCATGCCCATGAGGATTGTCTAGTCAAGTGAGAAATGTCCTTGTGATGGGGATCAGTGTGTTTAGTACCCCAAGACTATGTGCTCTGTAGGCACTTCAGTGTCCCGGCCTTCTTATAAACCCTACAGATTTTAACTTGCTTTATGATCAGTCACAATTTCAGCTTGAAGTAAACTGGGGTTTTCTGGCAGAGCTCCTCATCCAGATAAAAATTGTTAACTTGCAGTTTCCTTGATAGCAGTCCCTTTTGATACTTTGCTTTGATGCCTGGTGTTCTCTTGCTCTTCAGGGACAAAGTAGAACATTTCCCTTATGAGGGAAGGCTGAGGGAGCTGGGTCTTGAGCTTGGAGAAGAGGAGACTGAGGGGAGACCTCATTCATATCTATGAATATGTGAGGGGTGGGTGTCAGGAGGATGGAGCCAGGCTCTTCTCAAGGTCATCTGGGGATAGGACAAGGGGCAATGGGTGTCAGCTGGAACAGAGGAGGTTCCATATCAGTATCAGCAGGAACTTCTTCCCAGGGAGGGTTATGGAGCACTGGAACAGGCTGTCCAGGGGGGTTGTGGAGTCTCCTTCTCTGGAGGTGTTCCAGACCCGCCTGGAAGTGTTCCTGTGTGACTTGGTCTAGGTGATCCTGCTGTGGCAGGGGGATTGGACTGGATGATGTTTTGAGTTCCCTTCCAATCTCTAATGATTCTATGATTCTATCTCACTACCTTCATTCATGAATATTTTCTGTTAAATAAAGGGATGATAGACAGTTTCAGGGATGCAGCTGGTCACAAGATAGGAAACATAACTTGAGCATCTGTGGAAATAGATTGATGAAGCTGAAAAAATAACAATATTCAAGATAAATATATTTAATCAACCTGGGACAGAGGTGCATTTCTCCTTGAGATTTGTTTCACTGAGTCTTGGATTTGCTGTGATGTTTCTGCATGTTGTTAACTGGGTCTGCTTGAGAAAAGACACTGAGAGGCACAGGAGGGGATTTCTCTAGGTCTTTGAGTCAGTGTGTCTCAACTTACCTCTCTCACACCGCAGTCCAACACAGCACTGATTGTAAATGGGCTGTTACTTTATGACATTTCTAGTGGAAGGCAAGAGAGTGTAGATGAGGATCAATAAATAGCAAATGTCAGACTGGGGAAAGTGCTCAGCAGTTCCTGAGGAGGAGGAGGCACTGCTTTTTGCAGTAGATTCTCAAGGGCATTGTCGTGGTTAAGACTCTGTGAGAGGAAGCAGAGCAACACAGCAGGTAGAGCAGCAAAAAGTCGGTGCCAAATATCCAGTGAGCTTCCCTGGGGATGCTAAAAGCACAACACGTATGTGTGTTACACATCTACAGAATCTATCTAAACACACCGAGATTCTCTGGGAAAGAATAATCTAGTAAATGCAGAAAATCTGTTTGGCTTTGGGTTTCTTTGGGGTAGTTTGTTGGTTTTTTTAATCTCAGCTCCCATTTTATAGTACCCTCCCTCCAGCTCTTTTCTACATTTTCCCTGTCTCAGGTTTCCTCTCTGCTTATCTTGCAGTCCAAGTGTGCTGACCCTAGAGATTAACTGTGCTCTCCAAGGGAGGGGCACATGGGGCAGTGCTGTGTACAGAAAAATGCCTCCCTGAAGACCTCAGTCTTGATCTTTTCTAGAGATCTTATAGATTCTTTAAATCAAAGAAAAGGAGACAGAGGTGTGAACGGAAGAATGGTAAACAGAGACAGTTCACATCATTCCTGTGGGAATGGGAACAACGAGTGGTACCAGCAGTGGGACAGTAGCAGACTCTGACATCCTGAGTTGTCTCATGCCCTTTAACTTTCTTCCTCTCCCTAGACTTCTCACTATGTCAAGGCCTGTGACTAAGCTTCCACAAGAACATGTTTCATTTTTAAGTGAATGCATCATATATTTTACCAATTCAGATCATCTGCCTGGCTTCGTGTTCTCCATAGTATTTTGAATCAAATTGAATTTCAATTTTGAATGGTTCGGGTTGCAAGGTGCCTTTTAAAGGTCATCTAGTCCAACCCCCTGCAGTGAGCAGGGACCTCTTCAAGTAGAGCAGGTTCCTCAGAGCCCTGTCCGAGCTGACCTGGAATATTTCCACGGAGGGGGTTTCTACCACATCTCTGCACATTCACTGAAGGAATCTTGCATTGATCTCACAGTTTCGTTTTGATTTACTCATAAATAACACATTCTGTGTGACCTTGGCATTACCCTTGCTCTCAGTCACGTTGTCTTTGTAGCTTGCTGCTCTTGAAGGGAGGCTGTAGGCTACAACTCTATGACCAATGCTATGATCCAGACCTGTTTGGCATGTGAATGAGCTGGGCACATGGACCCAGCCCTCCAAGCAGCTGGAAGGAAAGAGGGGGAAATGTGCTATCAGTGCAAGGAAGGTGCAGCAGGATTAGCTTCGAAGAAGAGCATGGAATTATCATTGTGTGAAGGATGTGTGAAGAAATCCTAACAAGTCAAAGTAGCAATTCCTGTATTGGATATTAGAGAAAAGACCATCCAGATGTCATAGAATCAGGGAATGGTAGGGGTTAGAAGGAACCCCTGGAGATTATCTAGTCCAACCCCATATATATCTGCCTATAGTACATAAAGAAAGCAGATCCAAAAAGGGATGGAGAGGCTGAAACCCAAGATGTTTTCATGCAAAGCAAAACAAAGAAAAGGGAAGTAGAGCTCACACAGCCAGGCTCCTGTATGAAAACCTGCCCAGGCTCAGTGAATTTCACATCCATGTCATTTTTATACAATATTTATTACAAAGGTGTAAATGACTTCATTTCTTTTCCTTTGTTTTTAATTCTAATCCCAAAATGACATAAGAAATGTCTCTTTACCTTATCTTCTGCCACGCAAGAACAGTCTCCTTGATGAATCCTTTCTTTTTAAGTGGAAGTCTTAGTCTAAAGCATCCTTTGTGTTTCCTTTACAGCACTCTTTGAAGGTATGAGGATATGTTTCGCTTAGTGATTAATTGGTGCTTAAGTTCTTATTATTTTATGTCTAGAATGGAAAATGTGAGAAATTACCTTACTGTCTGGCTGCCAGGCAATATTTTGTGCGAAGAGTAACTCCTCCAATTTTTTTTCTTTTACAGAAAAATAACAAACCAAACTGCTATGATTTGTTCTTGCTGGTGAGGGGACTCTGCTCCAACCTTTTATGAAGTTAATGAGGAAAATGTGCTCCTGGTCTGCCAGATGCAGCTGATGCAGTTCTCACAGAAGAACTGTCAGTTCAGCATTGGGATTTTTCGTGTCTGAATGAAAAGCATTGTGCTAAGAGCTGTTGCACAGCAGCATCTGGCCAGATGCAGGTGCCTTCCACTCTGAGGTGGTGGGATCCTGCCTACTTTGTGCCAGACCCTTCAGGTGTTGCCTTTTGGAGGGGCTGGTAAAGGTGCAGCCAGATAGGACCATCTAGAGAGCCTGGGGGGCCTCTGCAAGTGAGTGCAAGGGAGCCCCACCAAGGGTGGGAGTGGAGAGTTGGTGGGAAGGTGTGTTGGAGCCAGGTGGTGCCATGAGCCCACGGAGACCCCCAGGCTGTGGGATGGGAGATGCTTCTGTGGGAAGCTACTGCCCTGGCATTCTCCAGTGGAAAGGGGAGCTGCCCAGCAAGTGTCTCTGACAGCTAAATCCCTGAGAACCTCACAAACAGTGAGTTAAATAATTTTATAAGAGTGTGCATAACAACATAACGTAACAACAACAAGCTTCTGTATGCTGGAGCACATTACTGACCAGTGTTTTCACATTTAGCTTATGGTGAACTATTTGGTCACAGGTTCAGTCATCTATTGAAGTAAAGTGAAAAACTGGAGTGGAGAAATCAATAACATCAACAACTCTTGCAAACAGAAATTCTCAGCTGGCTGTTTAGGTTAACTGTGTATCCCTGTATTTGAAATTATTGCCAGCTGCGTTAGTTGTAACTTAGGGAAGCCCTAGATAAGCTGTGCACTCTCATCTCTTCCTTGTACTGGCAAATACAGAGGACTTGAGAAGTATCTGACACATGGTAGCCAGAATGTAAGCTGCACATGCTGTTGTCTTGGTTTGCCTCTGACTCTTTTTATAAGTGATGTGTGGCAACTGGATACCCCTTCTATACTCCTATAAGACCCATGAGATGTGGAAGATGCTATCTTTCTGGCTTCAGGCTTGGTGCGGAGCAGCAGTCTCAGCCTGCTCTCCTGCCACACAGACCTGGTGAAAGATAATCCATCTTTCCTCTCTCTTTTAGAAGAGCAGGGTTTGGTTTCTCAGTGTTAGTGGTGTTAGTGGCAACGAGTTGTTGTCAGGAGGAAAAGAAGTGTGCGAGGGAAGTAGAGAGGTGAAGGCACTTGCTGCCTTATCAGCAGTTTGCAATTTGTTTTTATTCACTTGTCTGTCTTTACTCTCTGTTATTTTTATTTTACTATAATACTGACTTTCGTCTTCTGTTGTGTTTCACCGGCTCTGAGAAATCTAAACCAGAACAAAACGATCTGGAAGGAAAGTTTCATTAGGAGAGGCTGAGGGAGCTGGAGTTGTTTAGCCTGGAGAAGAGGAGACTCAGGGGGATCCTATCCTTCTTTACAACTGCCTGAAGGCAGATTGCAGTCAGGTGGGGGTCAGGCTCTTCTCCCAGACAACTAGTGATGGGATGAGAGGGCAAGATCTGAAGCTGCACCAGAGGAAGGTTAGGTTGGATGTTAGGAATCCCATCCTCATGGAAAGGGTGATCAGACATTGGAATGGACTGCCCAGGGAGGTGGTAGAGTCCCCATCCCTGGAGGTGTTGAAGGACAGCCTGGATGCAGGATTTAGTGTCTAGCTGTTGTGGTGTCAGGTCATAGGCTGGGCATGATGAGGTCTTTTCCAGCCTCAATAATTCTGTGACTCTGTAAAGCAGGACAGCTGCAGATGGGCATTTCAGTGGAGATAAATCAATCAGTCCCCAGCTTACCCAGAGAGTCTCTACAGAGCTGTAAGCAAACTAGATAATCTAACTCTTGCCTCAGTTTATCATCTCTAATGTGAATGAGGCATTTTATTGCATTACAAAGATGATGTAGAGCAGTCAGACCACAAACAGTGTCAGATATTGGCCAGACATGCAGATGATTGCAGTAATTCAAGCTAATAAGTTGCATAAATTATGAAGTAAAATCAGGCGTTTCCTCTGTAGGTTCAAATATATTTCTCCCATTCTATTGGAAAAACAGCAGAAACCCCATAATTTAAATACTTATTCCTGCTTCTTTTGAGATGTTTTACTAGCCAGAGTATTTTAAACCAGGTAAAGGAAAATAATTTGCTACTCTTTAATCTTAAATATCTTCTGAAGACTTAAACTTGTAGAAAGTCCTCTGGTTACACAGATGCTCAGCTATTCTGAAGCTGGTTTCCTATTTTTCTAGCTGCTCTTACTCCAAACAAAGCCATTCAAAAGGTATTTTCCTTGTACAGTGAGCACAACCTGATTTTAAATTTAATTCCAATGCTGGGCTGAAGTGCAACGGAACGTTAATTCTTTCAAAACCTGTGACTTTACTTTTAAGTAAAACGATTTCTTTGAGTAATCATGTTTGATGGAAGAAGAAACCAAGAGGGTATAAAATGAGACGGTCATTATCATGATGTTCCAAATGAACACCTATGGCAAAGCGTTTCTGGTTCCACTTACAAGTTCTGCTGGGAGCATTTCAATTTTCTGGCTCATTGTCGGGTGACGTTAACAGCTTTTAAGGGCAGAGAAGTCATGTCTGCGTTGAAAACATCTCGGAGACTCGACTGTATTTTGTTTTGTTATTTTTAGTTTGGTTGCCCAATAGCTCGGCATGAGTATTTAAAATTATACCCTCACATGGAGTGGGCAACCCTAGATCTGTAATTCCAATGGAATTGTTTTGGGTTACATGAACTGGAAGCAATGCCTATGCATGCTTTTCCAGAACAGTTCTGAAAGAAGTGCTTAGCTTCAGATTAATCCCGAGGTTTTGCAGTATGATGAACAGTTGCCCACTCACCATGCTGTAAGAGAAAAGACATTTAACATGAAGAAATGGTTTGGGGTTTATCCTTTCCATGGGATAAGACATGCTGCTGTTTGCTAACAGCTTATGAGAATTTTAGGTCTTAGGAAGAAATTCTTCCTTATGAGGGTGCTGAGGTACTGGAAGGGGTTGCCCAAGGAGGTTGTAGCTGTTTCATCCCTGAAAGTGTTCAAGACCAGGGTGGATGGGGCCCTGGGCAATCTGATCTGGTGAGAGGTGTCGCTGCCCAGGGCAGGGGGTTGGAACTGGGCGATCTCTCAGGTCCCTTCTAACCTAAACCATTCTATGATCATTTCCACATGGCTCTCTCAGTCTGAGCTGGGAGAGCCTGCTTTGGTTCTGAAAGGACTTTTCAGGGGCCTCTGGACAGCTCCATGAAGATAAACGGAGGTAGAACATGGTCCCCTCTCGCTGGTTAAATGCAAAGTTGATATTTTTAGGGCAGAAGAAAAAAATGAGTAAAAAGCAGAGATTGAAGTACAGGGAGTTCTGTTTGGACACAAGACTACAACTGGCAGCCTGGTCCAACAGCAGCATGAGCTGCCCAGAGAAATGTCAGAGTCTCCACTTTTGGAGATAATCAAAGCTTGCCCCAGACCACAGCCCTGAGACACCTGCTCTAGGCGTAGGGGTTGGACAACATCATCTCTAAAGATGTCTCCACTGCCACCCACCCTGTGATTCCATAAAGAAAAGAGTCAGAACTGAAAACTCCCCTTCATTTTTAGAAGGGGAAAACAAAGAACAAAGTGATTTATAACTTCTATGGCAGTAAACTTGGTTTGCTGTGAATGTAGACCTGTCTTCAAGGAGCGAGAGAGAGAGAGAGCTGATTTGGGTGGGGGCGCTTTTGAAAGATGTGGTTTTGATTTGGTCTTTGCCTCGAGTGACATGGAAATAGTGGGAATGGCTCAGAAAATTCAAAAAGCATCAGAGCGAGAGATGAGAGCAAAATTACTGTGTTAAATCTGGTTTAATCATAACCTTTGAAGGGAAAAGAAACCTTTAAAAGCAAAGCCTAGGTGAAATACTTTGCTGAAATGGGAAGGGATTATCCAATTTTGTTTTTAAGCACTATCACAGGAAAATTCATCCTTCGTGAACAATCATTTCAGGTTTCAAGGTGTAGGAGTAATGTTAGAGGGCAGTGAAAAGGGGAGTCGGTAGGGAATATATGGCAGAACCCTCTTCTAGCAGTCACTCTGTAGGTGAGTGTTAAATGGGAGAGCAATTCTGAAGATGACAGAAGCTCTGGTTATGATTTTGCTCATTTCTTACTGAAGTTTCAATGATTTTATGTACAGCAGCCATGTAGGTTATTCAGCCTCTATGAAAGAGTATTAGTTTTCACCTTAGTAGCAGGGTTTATTGCTTACAGTGGAGAACCAGAGCATTAGACACATCCAGTGTAAGGTTCTGAGAGAGATGTTAAATGTTACAGGGTCCACTGTCAGATTGAGCCAAAAACTTAGTCAGTGCTGAAATCAGGCTGCCAGTGGCAAACGCGGGACAGGAGAGTACAAGCTTTGCTTCCTAGTGCTGCCAAAGGCAGCTTCACCCTTTTCACTTCTCAGAAGTTAACACCTTCTCATACTTACAGGAATATGTAGGTGTAGGTGTCAGGCTGATACTAGCTGTAAAAATTCTGGATATTAGACAGGATCCCAGTGGAGTTCAGCAAGTCCAAACTGGAGTGACTGAAGTGAAAAATCACCCCAGGTAGCGAGGGAACCGTTCAGTTAGTGCAGAATGGATTTTATTTCAGTGTGTTACCAATTGGTATTTATGCTTCACAGCCCCACAATAAAGAAACAGGAATGTATTTCTTGGAATGAGAACAGACGAATTACAGTAAGGCAAAGGGAGCTTTCAGGGAGCCACAGTGAGGATCAACCAAGCAAAGGCTGCAATAAATCTTTCATATACCAATTGGTGTCCTTCCCAGAGCTTCATCTCTAAATGCTTCACCTTTACCACGGAATTTTCTTGCTGTTGTTGAAATTGGGATATCAAAAATAATGGCTCTTTTCTTACTAGGGAGCAAAGATTTAACTTGTATTTCTTTTTATTTAAAGCATGAGGACAGTGAACTTGGCATAAACCTCATCCAAAGCCCACAGCAATGAGCAGAGTTCTCTCTATCATGATTTTGGTAGGATTGATGTGTTTATGGCTAAAATCACCACTCGGGGCTTTGATTTTCTTCTTTTCTACTTGTAAAAGTTTGAATGCTGTTACTGTCATCCCTGTAGTTTATTGTGAGTTTGTTTCAGCACTTTCCAGTGCAAACTGCTTGGGAAGAAATCCACGGACTTTGATGAATTTCAGCTCATTATACAAAGCTCTTGCATCCGGTCCTGGTTAGTTGCACAGTTTGATTTCCAAACAAACAAACATAACATCCTAGACAAGCTCACAACTGATCTGAGCTTTGCACAGAAACGTTCCTGATCTCCATTAGGAGCTCTAGGTTTGTGATGAACACAGATCAGTTTTATTTGACATGGTTTTGCTCCAAATATGATTTTAGATATATTGGAATGGAAAAATCTAAACACAACCCCTTCTGTAGTTATGCCAGCACAAACACATCCTTATTCCTGTCATTTGGAGCTTAAAATTAGAAATGTCCAAGCCAATCAGGGAAAACCCAGAGTCTTTACACATTTATGCCATTTATGTCCTGTTTGTGTGACTGTAAGATTTAATATGCTGGCTGGAAGTGCTTTCTGCACTGTGCTCGAGCTGATCCAGAAACAACAAACTGTCAGCTTTTGCCCTTTTCAAGGCCAAACAAAGTAAAGATCAAATTAGTCTCTTGAATGTCTTAAGAGTAGGTTAGGAACAGTGAGTCCACCACAGCATAAAACCAGGGTGGGTCTGCAAGTAAGAGAATCTGCAGTGTTCATTACTAAACTTTTCCTTTCTTCCCCTTCTTTCAGGTCAGCTAAAACAGGCAAATGAGGCAGGAATGTAATGCAATGTGTACCCCAAGCCTACTGTAGGAGCTGTGAGGTGTAGGCAACATTCAAAGCCACACAATACACAGATATTTCTTTCTGGAGGTGTGAGGCTCTGAACAGGGCCATACTCACTGGTACAGAAGCAGCAGTGGCTCCAACAAGAGAAATTATAGGAAAATAGATGAAAACCTCCAACAAAGATCCTCTGTGCACATTCCCTATCAGTATATATATCTTGATTAATTTTTTTTCTATGAAATTAATTCCTCCATCATGGAAGAATGTGACTTTTAAATGTTAGTCATTTGTACATTAGGAAAGAGCTTCCATCAGTTCCTAGTTCCCTGCTTGCTTAGGTTCTTCCAACTCCCTTTCTGCTTTGATATCTTGCTCTCTACCCAGACTACCAGAAGGCTCACGGTTGCAAATGCAGGTGTTTTCAACAGCTAGATTATAGTTGTGTTGTATTATTCATCATCCCAATCAAAAAATGTATTAGTAGGACATCTATTTTACACAGAGGATAAAGGAGGAGTAATTGGAAAGGCAGCACACTGCGTGCAGCAGAGTACGGCACTCAGTGAGGCGCGTTATGCAGTGCAGGAGCTGGGTTTGCCTCTACGTTGCTGCTTTCCATCTGCAGCCTACATCCACCGCTGACCCTTTAAAACACTGTTTTTCTAACAGACTACCTGCCTGCTAAGCTGGTATCTGAAGCTAATTAAGTGTGGCTTTTGAGATGTGCAATTCTCTTTACAGTCCATCGCTGCACAGGAGGGTTATTTGTTACAGGCTGGTGTTCTCCCCTGGTTTTTGTTGCAGCAGTATTTGGGAAAACAGGCACCTGCAAAAGCCAGGTCTTCCCCAAGCTGCTGAAAATGATTGGAAATGTCACTGAACGGATTTGTACCTCAAGGGCAATCTTGAAGGTTTTCACACAGCAAAAGGAACACCTCGGTTGTCCACCCAGCAAGGATTTCTCTTTAACGCTTGCCCTGTCATTTGGAATTAGCTGTGTGCCACAGCTTGACATCCATAGTAGACCGGTGAGGCAGTACCTTGCTCAGAGTCAGAGATGTGTGGCAACCCTGCTCTTATCACTGCCAGCTGCCGAGGGCAGGCGTTCACCTTTCTGCTCAGCTCACCTACTCCAGAAATGGGGGCAGAGCGTTGCCACTGTGAAAGAACCAAAGCTGGGGAGTGAGGCTGTATAAAGCAAGTGACCCAAGGTGGTGAAAAGATAATGCAGGATTGAGATGAGGATGAGGTTGGGAATGTAAGTCAACTCTATAAAGCAGAAAAAATATCAGATAATTGCTTTTCCACACTCCTGAGACAGTTTTGGTGGTATTCCCTCTGCATCAGCTCTCCCTAGACTGACATTATACTCCATCTTCCAGTCTCCCATTTTGACCATCTAATAACCCCAGATGTTTTTTGTTTGATAACATAAACACGGGCTCGGGCTGTTTAAATGATGGCAAAGCACTTCCATATTTCATACAGCTCAAAGGGATCTTTGATGTGTGTGCATTAGCTCATCTATCTGACTTCACTCTCTTTGAAAAGAGATGTTCTGATCATCAGTCTGGGACAGCTTTTGATTCTGAAGACAAGAAACTCACTAGTTTTCACTATTCCTTTCTTCTTTTCCACAAAGCTTCGGCAAATGGGCAGATTTAAAAAGATACCATCTTTTTCAGATGGGATCTCCCTCCTACAGCCACCTTCCCATGTAGATGACACTTCCAGGTGGTAATGAAGCCCATTGGTTTACAGTTCCAGACTGTGCCCAACTCAAACTGAGGTCTGTCAAGTTTTGTGCCTGATATTGGTCAAGAAATCAGCAAATTAGCTTATCCACGTGGATGTGAGAGAATTCTTCCTTGAAGGTAGATTTCATTTAGACTTCTGGAAATGTTTATGCTGCAGTTTCTGGCTTTAAAATACCCTTAAAATCTTCTGACAGCGAAGGACGTGGTGACATTCCTGTTGTCTGTTAAACAGGCCATCTTCTGCTGACTCTTGCTGGCTTCCTGGCCATATTCTTTGGTAGTGAACTCTATCATAGTTATGCTGCATGAAAAAGTACCTTCTTCATTCATTAAACTCCAATAGACTCTTTGTGTATAAAACCTAGAGAACAAAAGTTTTTCTATTGTTCTGCTCTTCTAGACAATTTTAAACTCCCTATTTTCCTAAGCGAACAGTCTTTTCACACTCTGCCCAGACATGAGCCATTCTGCAGCCTCAGTCATTCAAACCACTCTCTAATCCTTGCACTATCTCACAGCAAGATAACCTGTACTGTATTCTTCTGCATGAGTTCACACCACCAAGCAAAACCTTAATGCTGTGATTTGGGGATGGCTTAGCATGCTGCTCAGGGCTTTGTGTCTCTGTCACATAGGTGCTTCTCTCTACCTTGGCCTTCCCAGCGTACAGTGGGTGCGACACTTAACTCTTTGGTGGTTTATTCTGTGCTAAAAGTCAGCTTCAGTTTTTAACCTTCTTTTCATTTCAGAGCTCTTTTCCATACCCAGCATGTTACCTACAAAAACCTTCTGAGACACCTGGGGCCAGGCTGCCATTCTTCAAAGCAGATAAAGATCCTGATGTTCATGAATCCGTATCTTTCACTAGTTTCTTGTTTTCCACGAAGTCAGGAACTGTTCTCTAAGTGCTGAGTCTGGCACAGGCTATAAGGTGGAGGAAATTTACACTGCTGATAGTGCCAGCGTGTTTCCCCTCAGCTGGTCTCACTGGGCTGAATGGATACTGGCCTTTAACACACTGGTGAGCTCCTCTGCGCTTTGCTCCCAGACACGTTTCCCCACGATTACTGCTGGCACCAGCAGAGGTGGGCTGGGGGACCAGCAGAGTGAGGCTGAGACCACCAGTAGCTCCGCTTCATTCCCTTGACGGCTGAACCAAGTTTCCCCAGCAGAGCCCAGGCCGGGGCCGCGGGGGCTGTTCCGAATGGAGGTGCTGAAATCCCCACGTTCGGGCAGAACGAAGGGCCGAGTGGGGCAGCGCTCGCTCCGTACCCCCCGCTCAGTTTCCCCCACTCGGAGCTCGGTGTCACCCGCCCAGGGCCCGGACGCTGCCCGCCGGAGGAGCACTGCGGGGGCTGCGGAGTCGAGTCCGGCCCCTATCGGCCGC
>VZRI01011356.1:58641-93652 GCA_013397515.1 Upupa epops
GAGCGGCTGCTCTGCCCGGCTGAGCCTTTCTCCAGCCCCGAGCGCCCGGGCGGGAGCGACAGCGATAGCGGCTGCAACTGGGAATAGTTGTGTCCGACCTGTCGGGACGTGGAGGGTTCACTCGGGGCTCAGGAACGGTAATACAGGGATTTAGGAATGTGCTCTTGGGAGAGATGTTTGGGAATTTTCTAGCTTTTATTAAAAAGTCTCTTTTTTCAATCGGAATTAAAATCGCGGGCTGCTCTGGGTGAGGCAGCGAAGCAGATCTGTTTCGTTTGTAAATAGAACGAGGTAGTTACAGTAACGTAAACAGTTTGTGTTTTTTTCCTGAAGAGCCATGAAATTGAAAACATTCGCAGAGTTTTAAAACAAAGGCAGCTGCTCAGGCGGGTCAGTTGTAGTTTGCCCCATTCCAAATGACAGTATTTGTAGGAACCATATGCCACAGTGTAAACACAAACAGATCACTCCTTAGTGCAGGGAAAAAAACCCACCCCAAACCCATAGATGCACAAGTGGGAGGCTGCCGGTTTAATCCGCGCATGTCATGGTTGTAATCAATAGGAGAATCAGAAAGAAAGAAACCTGATTACAATGAAGCTGAGAATATCGCCCCCCGCTCTCCAGCAGCTCTTGGAGACCACGTGTTTTGAAAAGACGTAAGGAGTTGGCAGTAAGGCTTCAAAAATGACTAGCGGATGCATTCTGATGCAATTTGAAGCCTCATAATGAAGGCAAAAATACCAGAAGAACAGCTGTTCCTGGCTCTTCCCAGCAGCAGAGGAACTGTTTCTCCTTTTGCTGTGCTTGAGACTAATGCTGAAAGTTTGCTGAGGGGTTTTGTAGCAGTGGCCTTAAATTAAACATCTTTTCTGTGTCCACTCTTTGCAGTTCAGATAAGCAAAGGGAGACAAAGCAGGAGATCTTCAGGGAAACACAGATCTGGTGGTACCCATGTTCTTGAATGTTAACTGTATGTTTGTGGCCAGAAATTGCTGAGGGCTGCCCATGAAACAAACAGCAAACAAACCACAAGTCTGGGCTAAAGTGACTTTGTTCAGGCATCTGACATAGAGTTCTCTCAAGAAGTTGACTTCTTTTTCAGTCTTCTGAGCTAACTAATTCCTTAGTTAGAGGTAATTCACAGCAAATCATCTCCTGTAGGATCCCACAGCATACCCTGCCCAGAAAACAATGGTTCCCCAATGCCTACGTGATGGAGATTGCAGAGGAAAACACTCTGTTAGTAAATTAGGTCAAAGTACTGTTTTGTAGGAATGAGATAAACAAGGAGAGGCCTGACATGTCCCCTCGTGCCCCCATTGGAATAGTTCTTTGGCTTTCCAAGAGCAAAATGCCTTGTGCTGATCTGCTCTGTTGCTTCACATTCTTGCTTTCTGCAGTGAGTTCAATGGTTTCTGGCTCTCAAAGCTTGGGGGTTCATTCCCCACCTTCTTTCTAGCCTGGGTGGCATGTGACAGCCAGCTCTCTCCCTGCTGCTGTATCTCTAAGCACACGAAAGGCTGTAAGATGTACGTGACACAGCACAGAGCGCTAGAAAACGCTGCGAGCCCTTCTCAGAGCTTGCCAAAGCTGTTTCAACTTTGGCACTGACTTTAAAAGGGCAAGGGTAGCGTGACTTCTAAAACTCTATCTCCCTCGCATCCTTAACCTACCTGAATTAATTCAAGCAGAGAAGCGGTCTCTCCTTTGGTGATCTGTCATGGATTTCCTTACAAGTGAAATGAGCCCTGAGGGAATCACTTCTGCCTGTGTTGTGCACAACTCATTAAGCAATCCCCCTGCCTGTCCAAACCTCACAAAACAGATTAGACTTGCACTTCAAGATGCTGAGAACATTTCGGGTGAGTTAAAACGTAGTAGGTAGTTCTGCCAGTGGCAGTGCCAGCTCTTCCTTGCTGAGGTGGAGAAAAGATTCATAGTATCTGTGAGTTTGCCTGCAATGTCTTTCCTCCTTCTGTGTTCTGTTTTACAAATGCTCACAGGATTAGGGGATCTGAGTTTGCTCATCTTAGGGTGAGGGGATTTGAATTTGCTAAAATCCAATGAAATTATTTTTACAGAGTAATTTTTTCCCCATTTTTTCATTGATTTTCATGAAACTGTTTCACGGATACAAACTCAAGCAGATGATCAAGCACTTGGCTTTTCATGTCTCCCAGATGCAAGGAACTGGGAATTATTCTCTAAGTCTTAGCCTATATTCAGCAGTATTTGTGTGCTTTACTATAAAGAAGCAAAATAGTTTAGAGTGAAAAATCAGATGCAGTTCATGTTTCTGCCCCCATCCCCGAAGGAGGTTCTGGATGGCAGTTAAGATGCAGCTTCCTGAGGAATTATGTTCTCAAGTACAAGATCCTTTGGTATCTTTCAGCAGTTGCCAGGAGAAAATAGAAAGCAGAAGTGTCTGGGAATCACTAGAGATTCACAGGAGTTCAGGGGTTTTTGGTTCAAAAATATGTTTCGGTTTCATATCTTTTTCCTGAACTCATTTTTACTTCATAGAATCTCTGAAATGAACGCACTCACTTCTATTTTGTGCTGGTGTGTCTTGAATATGTGAACACACGCCTGGTACTACAGAACTAGGGTTAAAAGAAGCCGTTGCTAGCTAGAAGAGTCAATAAACTCAGCCATAAACTCCGACCCGATTACTGTTACCATTATTTGCTCTTATATTTGCACGTTCTTTGTACCACTAAATCTTAATACTGTAACTTAAAAAGCAGTGTTTACAAACTCCTCTAATCTGTTTAATGAGAAATACCTAAACACTGTCAGCTCAAGAGCTCTGGCCACACAGGAATAACTGTACTGCAACTCCCCAGAGTTCTCTGTGGAGTGTTCTGTGTGAATCTACTGAGACTCAGTTTGTATGGACGAACCTGCTGCAGCCCAGGGGACCCATGAATTGTGCCCCATGGGGTCTGACACTTTGTGCTCAGGGTGCCATACACAGCAGATTACACAGCAGCGTTGGTAGCAGTAAGTACGGCTCGATACGCACATGAAGGTGGTAATAATATCCATTATTTCATCTGTGACATTTCTTATTGTGCTCAATTTTTGGAAGCTTTTATGAGTTTGCTCTCAAGTTTAACGCGGTGCCTAGAAATTGCAGCAATAAACAGCCCCTGGTTATTTATTTACAAGGTGAAGGATTACAGTCGGGTGAAAATTGCAGAGCTGTGCTGTAAATTCATGAATCACCACAATTAGAGCAGATAAGAAGATTTCTGGAAGTGTGATGTGTAAATATCTCCTGGAACACGAACGGGCTTGAAGACTGAGGGTGTCCTACGCTCGGTATTGGGATACCATCCGCTTTTAGCCTCACTGCAAGGGTTGTAGCCAAGCGCATCGCAGGGCAGGCGGGTTCAGTCGCTGCTGCTGGCTCAGAGGTATGGCATGGGTAATTTATGAGAGCTCTGCTTTTTCTGAGGAAAAAGGGTACAAAGAGTGCGTGTTGTCTCTGAATTAGGCTGCCTTGTCTCAGGTTAGTGCAACGTAGAAAATTAACCTCCTGGTGCTCTTTTCTAATGTTTAAGTTATTGCTCTCCCCTAATTGGGGTCTGTGCTCTTATAGGGTGTTACTGCCAGAGCACGTAGGGACTTCAGCTGAGATCAAAGTCCGGTTCTGCCCAGCATCTGTGTTAGGGAGCTGTACAAGCACATCGTCAGAGACAATTGCTGCCCTGAAGCTGATAGCTTAAATCAACCAGGCAGAAAAGAGAGGTGAGGAAAATGAAATATCACTTCAGTTTCACCAGTGAGGGAAATAGAGACCTGTGGAAGTTGCAGGGAATTGGATTAAGCGGAAATGGGACAAGGCTCAAGGGACATCAGCAGCAGAGCTGGGAGTGAAACCCAGTCCTGTGCTTTGCAGCGTGCCAAAGGTGGATTTAAGTCAGGGGCTGATGAGGCTTGGCCACCACTTGCAGGGTGAGCTTTGGGCCTATTGGCAGATAAGAAGCTGCACCAACTGCCCTGGAGCATCATCACCCCTGACCACCTTTGCTTTATCAACATCCAGATTGAGATTAAAACCTCTTTCATAACAGACCGATGGATTTCTGGTGGCGACAATCATTGGCAGGTTTCTGGCAGTGACAATCATTTACAAACCATCTGTGCCAGGCTTGGATCCCAGCTGCAAAGTGAACATGAAATGTCTCCTCCTGCAGTTCCCCAAGTCAGACAGGTTTGATTCTTACAACTGAGGGTTTGGGGACCTTCCTTAAGGCTGCATCCATTTAGACATGTAAGCAGCAGCTTTCTGGGAGGTGGTACTTTTTATCAGTAACTAAAAATTGACATTCTAGTGAGCTGGATTCTTTTCACACTTCCTCCTCGTTCCTTCTCCCCTTATACTAATGACTTATCTTCTAATTCATGCTTTCAGTTGTTTGTCTTTATGAACAGATTTCTTTTTGCTGTTTGCTTCTACATCTTGCTTTTCATGTCTCGTTTTTAGCTCGCCTCCTTCTTCCCCTCTTTGAGATTATCCAGGAAAATAAGATTCTTTCATGCCAGCCCTGTGGTCCCTGCAGAAGATACCCTTCTCTGTAAATGTTTGCTCTTTAATTTGTATTTCATTGCTTGTAGCTTCTGAATAAATACACCTCTGCTTCTCACGGTATTGCTCCGATAATACTACCTGCATGGTTGGAAAGCTGGAATTCATTTTTTGCAGATTATCAAGAATTAATTTCAGTATTTGCAGCAAATTATTCCAAAGTATTTCTTTAAGCATGGATGTTAAAATCAGTGTTTATGTTTTTTGTCTCACTGCTGAAGCTTTTGCTACTGCAGTAAACGGAGGCCAGTAACTGGGGTTAGAAGATGCCCTTCTTGATGATAGTCTGTGTCACACGGGGGCTGCTGAGGTGCTGAGCTGTTCTCTCACAGTTCTGCAGTATCATATCGTGACATAGTGGCAGGATAACATCAGCAAGTTCTCAGGTCTCTCAGCTGAGGCTGTAACACTCTCTGGGCTGTGCTGTCATTGCTCTTATGTTCATACTATGCAGATACACAGTGAGACAGTCTTCAGACTTTTCAGTTTAGATGACAGGTACGAAAGAAGGGCACAGAATACAAGGGGAAAGATCAGGGTGATTCTTGACACACTTATGCCTTTTTGTTGCAGCCATCAGCTTCTTTTGACTCCGTTGTTAAGAAAATGGGAAGGAAGGTGATGGTGGCTTAACTAGATAAGGAAATGTACTCCCTGAAAAGGGGGGATGGAGCATGCAAAGGTAACTGGGAGAAGGTGGAAGGATTGGAGTAATTATTTTGGAACAGGATGAGTACACGTGAGAAATGGGGAGTGTTTTCTTTGGCAAGAGTTGGTTTACACTGGCTTTCCTAGAATCATAGAATCATTCAGGTTGGAAAAGACCCTCAAGATCAGAGTCCAACCATTAACGCAGCTGTCCCAACCCACTGCTAAACCATGTCCCTGAGCTCCAGATCTCCACAACTTTGAAACACATCTGGGGGATGGCAGTTCAATCCCCTCCCTGGGCAGCCTATTCCAAGCCCTGATCTCCCTTTCCATGAAGAAGTTTCCTCTCATGTCCAACCTAAACTTCCCCTGGTGCAACTTGAGGCCGTTTCCTCTTATCCTTCTACTTGTTACTTGTGAGAAGAGACCAACCCTCACCTCTCTAACAACCTCCTTTCAGGTAGCTGTAGACAATGATAAGGTATCGCCTCAGCCCCCTCTTTACAGTGCATAGCTTGCTTTGCCTTCAGTAACCACAGATGTACTGGAGAGCATCTACATCTGCCCTGCAGTTTACCTGTACGTGGCATGTGTTTGTGACATTTAAGAAGCTCTTTAGTTTTTCTCTATAATTAAACAATTTACTAGTGTTTGTAATTTCTCCTTTTACAATAGTAAGAAGCTAAGGTTTCTCTTTTCCTTCCAGTGATTAGAGCAGAAGTCGCTTTCATACTCTTGGCTTGCTAATAAGTTGGGAGATTACAGATTTATCTATTCTTTATCCTTAAAGGGAAAAGGTGACCCAATTTAAAACACTTCCTTGGGAAAACGCAGCAGGGTCTTACACAGCAGAGGCTGGTAACTGCTTCTGTCAGTGCAAGAGCTCTGCGGATCTTGGATGTTGATTGTGTGCACTCAGACCGTTATCCCGATATCTGGAGGCTGGGATGCCATGGGGTATAATCCCACGCTCTGCTCTACATGTTATGTGGTTGCTTGTGGGAAACAGTCACAAAGAGGTGCTGCAGGACTCTTTTGGTTGAAAGGCTCCTTATTCCTTACTATTCCTTACTATTCCTCGTTATTCCTTAATATTCCTTAATAAAGAACTGGACTTAATCCTTATTATTCCTTAATAAGGAACTGGATTGGTTCCATGACCTTGTCTGAGCTCATGTTTTAGCTGAGCAAATAATAGCAAGTGATCTTGAATACATGAATATGAATGTGTGAGTGCACTTTGTTTGTGAGTGACATCCTTATCTTGCTCTCTGGCAACACAAGTGCCTGAGTTGTTCTTTCATGAAAGTCGAGTTTGGAGTTGAGTTCTGGGATGTTTAACCAAAATGAAGCCTTGAATTGCAGATTTCAAGGGAAAACGCGTGGTTGCTGTTGAGATGCACGTTAACATGAGTCTGTGAATCTTGTAATTTGTAATTAATATAACTCATTTGACACAGGTAATGAAACCGCAGCATGAAATTTTTAATGGTAATTTTAATTGTAATCACAGTTCTAACTACCTGCAGGTGAGAAATTACAAGATGAAGAAATTCCTTGATTAACTTCAAATGATGACTAAGTTGGAAATTGTATCTGCAAGTGAAATACAGATACATCAGTATTTGCTCTGTGTTCAGGGGAGGGATCAAAACAAGTCTGTCTTTCACATTTGGTGTCAATTTGGAAGCAAAACGAATAGTTAAAGTCTAAGTGTTTCCATCAATGGTACCTGTCACAGCAAGAAGCATGAAGGGCCTCTGTTTTTTCCAGAGCAGGTTGTTGCTAACCAACAGTACTACTGCAGTGTTTTCACTTGTCTATAGTAACATAAAAACCAAACCCAAACCACACCAAAAATATTGCATCATGTTGCAATTCTCACTTCTGAGAGTTTGAGGAAATGATTGAATGCGCTGCAGAAATTAAAGAGTGAATTACTTGTCTGCACAATGACTTCAGGTCAGGTTGAGTGGCAACTGAATGACTTACTGTACCTTGGAATGCAGCCCACTGGTTTTGATGGATAGAAATCCCAAGACTTAAGCCAGGAGTGTGAATTTCCATCAAACCATTTTTTGCAGTCCTAGAAATTGCATGAACTCTTCTGTGGCAGCCTAAAACTTGAGGTTAGATATACGGGTAAACAGTGCATTGACCAGGACAGCACATCTGGAGAGCAGCGTTAAATAACGTTAGAGATGTCTCTACACACCAGTGAGTCAGACCCTGGTAACTGATTATTTCAGGTTACTGAATTTTAAATCGCTTCTCTCTGGCTGTTGCTGTAGATTCACAAAGTGAAGTATAAGGGTTTGGAGAAATTCTTGAGAGCTTGCCCTAGAACATCAGTAGCTTTGTTTTATTGCCTGTCTTTAAGGCAGAGCTCAGGTACCTCTGCATACTGCTTATCGTTAAATCCGTGCAGTGATGTTGAGAGCTCTCTAGCTTTGCCTGGTGTCGAGTTGGTTAAACCCTTTCCTCCTGTACTTGATCTCTGTGGTATGTCCATGCTGCATACTGCAGTGCAGTAGAGACTCTTGGGCAAGCTGCATATGAGCTAACACAGGCACTGAAAGCTGTACAACAACATCAAAACTGCAGAAGTGATTTACTCCTGTGAGGAGCGATGCAGTTCAGCCTGTGAGGAGCTGGGGACTACCATAGTAAATTCTTCCCAGTGTATGTGTTAGCTTGTTTTCAGCTGGCTGGGTATCTGCCATGGCACGGTCTGAATATAACTTTTATTTTAAAATTCGTTATCTGGTTTAAACTAGGGATGTTAATTTTTGGTGAGTGACCTAATGTAGGCTCTGGCTTTTCAGAATACTGGGATAATTCTTCTTGCATTTGCCAGAGCTATTAATTATGGAATAGAATATTAATACCCGCAGAAACTGGGCCACCATATCAGTGCAAAAAGATCATGACATTGCTGGAAATTGGAGTCATCCTGGAAGAAGCCTTTTAAATGTTAGCTATTAAAAATTATATAGTGTGGTTTTCTGGCAGGATTGATGCAGCTTGAAGAATTGTTAATTACTTCCTCAGGGTTTAAGTATCACTTACAATTTTTAATGATCATGAAAAAACAGCCGAGGAGAAATTTAAATGAAAGTTTCTCTCTTTTTCCCCTTCCTTCTTTTCTTCCTTCCTTCCCTTTTCCCTTCTTGTTTTGATTCTCTGGCACCTTCTGTTATTTAATAATTCAGCTCTACATGCCTGAGGCTTTGAGGTTGTCCTGGGTAGTATTGGAAGGATGTAAAAAGTTTTCCAATCCTGTGCATCCTGTGTCAGCTTCAGTTCCAGATTATTCTCCTGGAAAAAAAAAAATCATCAAATGACATTTTTATGGCCTGGAAAGTGGGGTCTGCACGTTGAAGCATTCAAGCTTCTACCCTGATCCATTCCTTTTGAAGGTACTTCTAACAAAAAGAACCCCCAAAATTTTCTCTTGAAACTCTGGAGGTCACGGAGTTTATGAGATCTGCAATTGATAAACTGGACTTCTCTTATTGGCGAAACAACCTGATGAACTCTGAACTTGGAAGGGAAGATTTTAGTGATGAGAAAATTGATTTTGCTTCCAATAAATGATAATTTCTGAAAGATCCTTTCACTGAAGTGGTAGCGAATAACAGAAACCATAACAAAAATGGAAGGAGAGAATAAGGCAACTAGGAGCTCACTGGAAATGACTGTACAGCTTATTGATTGTAAAGGTTCCATTAAAACAGTGATTTTGAAAGCTTAAGATTTAGCAACACGTGCCAAACAGCTACGTTTTAGCATCAGGCCTTTGGGAGAATGCAATGTGATACTGAAGGACAGAGTGTGATACTACATGGGAGCTGTGAAAGGCTGTGACTGGAGAGCTCAGGGTCACTCTGATTCTCTGCTAATTGTGAGCTGCTTTGAAAATCTGGTTTCTGTTGAAATTACTTAATGTGGTGGAGAGAGACGGGAGGAGAATGGCTATTGTGCTGTCTAGCTGGAATGACAAACAGCCCGTAGCACGTGGCACTTTTTGTGTGTTCTAGGGCAGGAACAAGTCATTCTCTTCTGAGAAAGCTTGTTTGGAAGGAAAACGTGAGACACATTGGAGGTTTAGAAGTTTGCGCTGCACTGCGTGGTGAATTGTAATTACCTCCCACTGATACTATGAGGGGGCCTCCGAGTAACTGTGTGTTGGGGTGAAAATTCTGCCTCAAGGGTTCAGTTTATAGCCAACTCTGCAGTATTGCATTTACTATGGGCTTGGATTAACAAGGCCAAGCCTGACTGAACAGTAAATAGAAAGAAGCTCTTCCCTATGGTTTTGCTTTTCACTTGGTGACTTCTACCTTGTTGCTAATTTTTTATCAAAACAGCTCTACTATTTTATCTGTGTTTTTCATGTCGCTCCATTAGAATAGATGTGTAACTGTCACTCCTAATAATTCCCTGAATTATTAGTGAAATGAAAGACATTTGTTTTCTTTTTATGCCAACCTCTTTATTCTAATAATACTCAGTACTTGAGGAAAATTGTTTCCCTGGTTCCTTCCCTTTTCACCTACATCCCCTGTATCTGGAAGGTTCCATCCCTAGAGCACTGTGCAGCACATTCTGAAATGACTGATGTTGGTTTTGGGGACACCAGTGCATCTAGGAGGATGCTTGAACACAATATGGGATGAATTAAGTTTGTCAGTAAGTCAATAGCAGTGTTTCCTTATAATCTTCCATCTCTCTTTAAATTAAATCTTTTCATAATCATAAAGCGGATAAATGTTTGAGCAGGATTTCAGGGCTGTGCTTCCGTCCAGGAGCTGCCATCAAAAGCCTATCAGAAGTGGATTTCAGATTGCAGCGGAGGTCCTTATGTCAGCACATGGGAGCAGGGGAAAGAGCAGATGTGTTCCCTGGGAAGCACCATGGTTTGCACACACACGTAGCTTCAGCCATGTGTGTGAGCAGTCTGGTCTCCTCTGGGAGGCCTGAAGCCCAGAGAAAACCATGCTGTGTGCTCCCGGTTTGCAGTATATGAAGGGAAGGGCATGTGCACTGGTAGCAATGGCACCACCCCACAGTGATAAACGCTTTTGAAGGGGCACTTAGAGGAAGCTGTTGCTGTGCTACGCACTTCTGGCTTGCTTGCTCGGTCCTGAAAGAGCCAAGAAAAAGGAGCCCCCCTGACTCTGACTTGACAGTCAGTGGTTGATCCTGCAGGCTCGTTTCATATCCTACAATAGGTACCAACTCATGAGTTGTGTGATGAAATATTAGAGCTATGGAAAATGTGCAAAAGCCAGCGATCACACGCTACATCACTTGGATGTTTTGTGCAGCAGGCAATTAGTGTCCCATAAAGAGACCAGAAGATCCACATGTATTTATCTAAGAGGAGTGGAAACCAGCTGCTGGTATCTGAGTGGTGATTAGACTCAAAGGGGGATCTTATTGTCACTCTTTTAAAATGGTCCGATAGCTAAAATGATGCTTTCAGCCTTATTCAAATGCATTTGGAAATAGCTTCCCACGGTGCCAGAAGTGGTTTGATTACGTCTGATACGTTCAGAGGGGTCTCCAGCTTTGCCTGATAGAGCTTCTGTCTGAGAGGACCTGCACTCTCTTATTATTCCTATTGGTGTCTCCTTTTCCTGGTGATTTATTATGTGGCCGTGGCTTGGGAGCTCAGTGTGACAGGTCTCTGGGGGGGCCTGAGAGCACCTTGGTGTAGTGCTGTAGAGCACTGTGTGTGCTGTCTCACCCTCACCTGCTGCCCTATTTCTTTACTATTTCTGTTCATCTGCTTAGAAGAAATCCAAATTCAGATAGTAAGAACCATGCAGAGAATCAAAAACAAACTCAGAAGCAAAAACACAGTAAGCTTTCTTCAAAATGCATTGGGGTTGGGAGGACTCTGCTCCATGTACCTGTAAGAAGTGATCCTAGGATCAATACTGCTTGTGAAGCCAGAATTCCCATCGCTGTCATTCATGTTTCCCTTTGTGGCTTCTCATGACTCATTATTACTGGGCTGAGCACAAGCCTTCCTCTCCACAGACAGGCTATTTAAGGTTTTTGCCTCTACCCAGGCACCAGCTTGTCATGAAATCTATTTGACTTAGAAAGATTTACCCCTCTTTAATCTTAGTTTACATTAATCAACTGAAGGAAAAACCCCCAGACATTAAGAATGCATGCATTTTGCTTCATTATGAAACCAGACTAAACTCCCTTGTTTTATTTATAGGGAATTCTGAGTGAGGGAATTTGAGTGCTCTGGTCAAATTTTGTGACAGAACCCAAGTGGAAATGAGAATTGTAGCTGTAACTCGCAGGGATACCCAAGTTCAGTGCTCTCTGTTTTGTGCTGCTGTGCATCGTTAACACATTTCCTAAGAGACAGGGAATTTAGCTGCTCCTCTGACAAAGACCTGCATGTTTTGATTTTAGTTTTACTAGCATGGTATGATTTGCAGGCTGTTCTAGAAAGTCAACAAGCAGCCTGATAATCATATACATGTTTCTATTCACATTCTACCCTCATTTTAATTGAAACCGTTTTGTAGGATGGAGCTAAGGGGCTCAGCAGTGTGTCCATAGATGAGGCTGTACATGGCACTCCAGTCCCCAGTGGAAAGACTGCTATTGCTATAATTGCTGCTAACAGGCGTTCCAGCAGGTGAACTGGAATAATTAAAACAGCAACCTCAGCCTCACATGAAAAAAAATAGGAAAAGGGTGGTGGAAGCCCTTTCCTGTGATGTTTTGCTACAGATGTCCTGGCACTTGAACGAGGCTTTGTTCAGTTAAACCCTTTTATTTCTCCCTTTTCCAGCCAGAGCTTTTTGTACCCACAGAGCTTTTTGTACCCACAGATAACTGATAAACACGTCTCTAGTGTTTGTCAACACTGTTTGTCAGTCTTTCTTTAGCAGTTAATCTGATCTCGCTGAGCTGCCATGGGTTTGGTTACACACACACAAAGGTGGGTAGGTATCTCCACACTGTATAGAGGACACAATGGAGTCACTGAGATGCTGCTTGTTTTCTTTGTTGAAAAAGGGAAAGAATCCACGACCTTGTAGTATCTGGAATTACCTCAGGACCTGTTGCTGTGGCTCTCACCAGTGATCCCTCTCTAAACCTGTTCCTGTTTTGAGATCAGAAGTGGAGGTGGTTTTGTACACTTTAAAAACCATTAATTATTAAAACCTTAGAGATGGGAAGCAATTTGCACTTTTTCTCCATAGAAGGAAGATGATATGTATAAACATTTAGATTCTAGTTATTTCTGCCATGAAGCTGTTATTGTCAAGCTGTAAACACGTAGGAAATGTCTCACAAGCCAACTGAATATTGAAGGTTTATTTAAGCTTCACAGGCTGAATCCACAGGTTGAAATTCAATCATTCGTCTGTCTTTTAAAACGCACAGAAAGGAATAGAATAGAATCATAGAATTATCAGGGATTGGAAGGGACCCCAAAAGATCATCCAGACCAATCCCCCTGCCACAGCAGGATCACCTGGACCAAGTCACAGAACAGAACATTACAGATTGGAAGTGACCTGGAAGGATCATCCCATCCAATCCCCCTGCCACAGCAGGATCACCCAGACTAATTCCAGGCAGGTTTCAAATGTCTCCAGAGAAAGAGACACCACAACCCCTCCGGACAGCCCCTTTCAGTGCCCCGTCACCCTCACTGGGAAGAAGTTATAGAATCAGTCAGGGTTGGAAGCCCTTTGAACCCTAAACCTGGTGATAGCCAGTTTTCTGTGTCTGAATTGTATTTTAAAGTGCAGTTTGTGCTCTTCACTAAGTAGAGAGTCAGTAGATTTTTCCTGTGTTATTTCTGACCAATAAACTTATGTCTGGCTTGATGTGAGTTCATGACACATCTGAGTCTTAGACAAAAGAGACGAAAGAAAGAAGGGAAGAGATTATCTTAATTGGTGAATGAACTGCAGTGCCCTAGCGTCTGGATTTTGCATTAAAACAACCATTAAAATTGCAGATTTTGCAGTCCCTTTTGTTTCTAGGAACTGACAAAGGTCCCGTTTGTGATCCTGTGTAATTGTAATCGGAGTCCAGAAAACAGTGGTTTCTACGAGTGTCTGGAAATGTGTCGTTTGAGCAGAAATTTTCAGTGCAGCTCATGCAGGGGTCAGCAGCTCAACCCGAATGAGAATGGCACCGTTCTGAGCCCATAGCTTCAAAAAAGAGATTGAGGGACTGGAATGGGGCCAGAGGAGAAACGAGGCTGCGGACTAGAGGCTGATGAGGAGAGGCTATGGGAGCTGGGGGTGTCTAGCCTGGTGAAGATGATACTCAGGGGACCATATCACTCTCTATAACTACCTGAAGGGAAGTTGTAGACAGGTGGGGGTCAGGTTCTTCTCCCAGGTAACTAGTGATAGGATGAGAGGACATGGTATGAAACTGCACCAGGGGAGGGTTAGGTTGGATGTTAGGAAGCCCTACCTCATGGAAAGGGTAATCAGACACTGGAATGGACTGCCCAGGGAGGTGGTGGAGTCCCCATCCCTGGATGTGGCACTTAGTGCCTTGGTCTAGGTGATTGTGGTGATGTTATGTCAAGGGCTGAACTTGATGATCTTAAAGGTCTTTTCCAACCTCAGTAATTCTATGATTCTGTGATACTGCTTAACTCCTTGGCTGTCAAGCTGGTATTGTAGCCTTTACTTAGGCTACAATAAGTAGTTAAGTTACACTGAAAATCTGGAGCAGTATGTGGCTGGCAAAGCAAATGCTCGTGGGTTTGTCTAATAGCTCCTCTTTGGCTTATAAGCCTGTATTTGCTGAGTAACTGTCACACAGTGAAAGAGGAAAATGATGTGTAACTCAGGTAAGAACAATTTAAAAATAGTTGATTGGATAAACGCTGCAATCTTTGATTTTCCCCCCATCCCATTGCCTCTTGATATTTGGTTCTGGTTAGCGATGACAGCTGCTTGCCAGCTGAAGAAGAAACCCAACCCTAAAGTTGTCACACCTTTGAAAGTCTTTATTTACATGCTTTATTTTACAGGGAAGGTAGTGATTTCTGCATGTCCACAGCTCATGGAAATCCAAGGGATGAACATTTAGGAAACAAAATAAAAATTAATGATTTGTTACCAGCCTTTTGGTTTTCACCATTCCACATGCTCTAAGCTTTTGTTTTGCTAGTACTTTGCCATTAGAGCAGGCTTAAATGGCAAAAGGAACAAGTTTTATTAGTCTGTTCAGCATCAGAACCCTAAAAATTTGGTTGTGTCCAACCCTATCTTCAATTTTCCTCAAATACAGTGAAAATCATATAATAAGTAGGGATCAGAAGAGACCTTGAAAGATCATCCACTCCAATCCCCCTGCCACAGCAGGATCACCTAGACCAAGTTGCACAGAAACACAGCCAGACGGGTCTTGAACATCTCCAGAGAAGGAGACTCCGCAACCCCCCTGGGCAGCCTGTTCCACTGCTCCCTTACTCTCACTGGGAAGAAGTTCCTTCTGATATTGATATGGAACCTCCCATGTTCCAGCTGGCACCCATTGCTCCTTGTCCTATCACCAGATGACCTTGAGAAGAGCCTGGCTCCATCCTCCTGGCATCCACCTCTCACAGATTTATAGACATGAATGAGGTCACCCCTCAGCCTCCTCTTCTCCAGGCTCAAGAGACCCAGCTCCCTCAGCCTTTCCTCATAAGGGAGGTGTTCTGCTTCCTTCATCTTCATTGCTGTACNGAAAGGGACCTGGGGGTCCTAGTAGACAGCAGGATAACTCTGAGCCAGCAGTGTGCTCTGGTGGACAAGAGGACCAACAGCATCCTGGGGGGCATCAGAAGAGGGATGGTTAGCAGATTGAGTGAGGTTCTCCCCCTCTACTCTGCACTAGTGAGGCCGCATCTGGAGTGCTGTGTCCAGTTTTGGGTCCCTCAGTTCAAGAAGGACACAGAGCTGCTGATGTCCTAGAGTCAGAAGCATCTTACTTGGGGGATGGTGGAGATTCTCAAACAACCATGCCTCAAACAGAGTAGTGATTAGGAAAAAAAGCTGGTTCCAATTGGAAAGGCACTGATAGAGTTGGGTGAATATGTATTTATATGTTCATATTCCTGTAGTTGGGTCACAATCATTGGCTCTTAATTTTCACAGTGCACATTCTTGTGGGTTTCATATGTGTTGTAGAGCAATTTTTTTTGTCTTTAAAGGAAGGATTGCTCTATCAGTTACCTGCCCAATGATGGAAGAATTAAGAATCCCAACTTGAGAGTGTTTATTCCTATTTGTTTATTAATGCCATGAGAAATTAGTGGGAAGAATTTCATGAGATTGAATTAACATAGTTTGGGATGAAGGCCCAAGCATGTGGATCAGACTGCCTGGAATGCCTCATCCCTGGATGATATGTTTCTTTTCTCTTAGCTTTGCTAAATCACATTGACAAATGGTCAGATTCGGGATGCAGCAGAGCAAGGGGTAACTGGAGTTTGTTCTCCCATTGAAGTCAGTTGAGGCTTTCCTTCTCTTTACCATCTTTTCTCTCAGCCCACAAGGCTTTGGGATGAGTTACTCCTTTAGTGGTGCTGGTGGGGCTAGGAAAAGATTGGATTCAATGATCTTGAAGGTCTCTTCCAGCTGAAACTATGATCCACATGGAGTTATGTTGGAAATAAGGCTTTAGTTTTCATTATTGGGCACAAAATCTAGAACACATGGTGTTTGTTGCTTTCACCAGCCATCAGCATCTTGCCAAGTTTTAAATCTGTACCATGTACTCAGGCACCAGGATCTGCCCAACTGATTATTCCACTAAAAACAATGTCCAGGATTGTTAGTGTTTGCTACTTGTGGAAAAAGGTACCTACAGAGAACGAACTGGAACCCAAGTAGCAAAACCTTCTTCCTTCAGCTCCAGCCTAAGAGTACTACACTGGATTATAAAGATAGTGTGTGTGTGGGGGGAAAAGCGTCACAATATTTTATTTCAGGGTTAGCATTTATCATTAAATGACATGTCTTCCCTTAGAAACTGTATTTCATAGAAACTATAAAACTACCTGTAAAAAAGATAAAGGAGCTTGGCTGTTTCACTTCACTAACACTCTCCTATCAGAGCTGTAATTGTTATTGTGGGTCTTTTCTTTGCTTGCGATTGTTAAAGCAGCTAAGGGAGGCTGCATTGGGTCTTTCATCTTCATATTTTCAATAAATTAATAGCTTCATTTTACTATTAAAATCCTATTAATACCCTGTATCTTTTTCCTACCCTGTCCTAAACGCAGCAGTAGGCAGTGGCATCTGCTAATAAGTTGATGCATTAGTGAATTACCTCAGGTATCACTTTCTTCAGCAGCAGCAGCATATTTGATCAATGTATCTGTGCCGGTGGTTACAGCTCTGGGAGAGACCTGCAAACACTGAGACCTTGCAGAGCAGGGAAAAGCCTCAGTGAACACCTGCAGCACTGACCCTATCGCTGGGTTCAGGATCTGTTTGTTAAGCACGCTGTAATTATACTATTGTTGGAGAGGCCAGCATTGTTTTTAGGTTAATGACTGTTCCTGTAAGGTTTCATTCTTGCATCAGGAAGGTGTTTCCAAGAGGAGCTCAGACCTGTTTGTTGATCTCGTTTTACAGGTGGCTTGGAAATTGTACTGTTGGGTGGAAAACAGGTCCAGTATGCTGCCAGCTGGACAGGTCTGTGTTTCACAGAGCAGGGGTAAGAGAGAAGGAAAAGGAGGGAGCAGTTTTCTCACACACATTTTCTGTTGACCGCAGTCATTCAGAGTTTTCCATATCAGGATTGCAGAGGTCTGGTTTTCTACTAGTGCAGCAGTAGTGCAGTGGAGGGGTTGTTGTGGTCCTCTGAGGTCCTGGTGGAGAACTCTTGTTCTGCAGTGGCTGTGTAAGTGAAAACTGCATGCAGTCTCCTTATCCTAGAAACACAGAATCACTGAATGGTTTGGGTTGGAAGGGACCTTAAAGATCATCTGGTTGCAGTCCCCTGACACGGGTAGGGACACCTCTCATCAGATCAGGTAACCCAGAGCCCCATGGTACCTGACCTTGAACACTTCCAGGGATGGAGCAGGCACAACTTCCTTGGGCAGCCTGTTCCAGTGTCTCACCACCCTGACAGTGAGGAACATCCTCCTTTCATCTAATCTGTATCTGCCCCTTTTCAGTTTAAAGCCATTCTCACATGTCCTATCATTGCCAGCCCCTGTAAAAAGTCCTTCCCCAGCTGCAGAACCTTACACTTGGCTTTGTTGAATTTCCTGAGGTCGCCCTGGTCCTACCTCTGGACCCTGTGAAGGTCCCTCTGGATGCCATCCCCTCCTTCCAAGACAATCCAGCCAATCTTTTTCCCTAGTTTCTATTCATTTGATCCACTGTTTGTGGTGTCGGATGCTTTGTACATTAATGGGTTGGGTTTGCTTCCGCATGTATTTTAGTGTTTTAATGGTTGAGTTTTGGTCCTGAGAAGGAAACCAGACTGAGTGTTGGAGCTGGTTCTTCCCTGAGGCCAGCAATGATGCGTTCTCAATAAACGCCGCTTCCTGAAAGTCGTGTCATTTGTCATCTGGATCCATCTGCATTGCAGGTAGAGTATCTCGAGGTCAGGGCTTTGGGCTTTTTTTCTTTCTTTTTCTTTTTTGCTGCTATTCAGGCTCTTCTCATTGATCTACTTTAAATACAATTTGAGCGTAGCTCATGTAATACCTAAAGGCTGTGGCGAGTGCTCCATCATTCAGGTTTATTAAATTCATCTCTCTTTTGGGACATAGATTTTCTTTCTAACATTGTGTTCAGAGCCTGTGTGTGTTGAGGAAGGGCAGGACAGAGCCCAGTCGTCCTCTTTCCCCGTAGGTGGGCTTTTCATTACCTTCCATTTACTGCTGGGTGCTGTCTTCTTCACCCCTGTGTAATTGCAGAGAATGAATCTGTACAAATATTAGTTCAGCTGATCTTTTCCAGGGCAATAGCAGCAGCTCTGTAGTTCAGGTTATTGAAAACACGCGATGCGCTGTAGGGAATGGTTCTGCTTTTCCTCTCGTTAGATCTTGTCTTGGCTTCTTAACTGTCCTCTCTGAAAGCTGTCAGCATAAACATCCCAGATCTGAAACTGCAGTTTCTTTTTCCCCATGACTTCGGTTTTGCTCTTGGAAGATGAAAAGCAGTTTTCTGATTGAGCTCAAAGCTGGACCTCATTAATGAGGTATCTACAGAGCTTATCTGCAGTAGCCGGAGAGCTCCTATTGCTCCCCTCAGCACTGAGTCTGTTGGGCTCTCTGCAAATCCTTGGGGATTTCCTGTAACAGACCCATCTTTCAAGATCTTTTTATTTGGTTCTGATGATTTTTGAAAAAAGAAGAGTTCTTCTGAGTGAATCGGGGGGACAGGCTGCAGGGTTGGGGCTGTTCAGCCTACAGAAGAGGAGGCTGTGGGGAGAACTTAGAGCAGCCTTACAGTACTTGAAGGCACTGGTAAGAAAGCTGGGCAAGGGCTTTTTGAGATCTGTAGTGATAGGACAAGGGGAAATGCCCTTAAGCTAGAAGAGAGTAGACTTAGATTAGATATTAGGAGAAAATTATTTACTGTGAGGGTGCTGAGGCCCTGGAACAGGTTGCCCAGGGAGGCTGTGGCTGCTCCATCCCTGGAAGTGTTCAAGGCCAGGCTGGATGGGGCTCTGGGCAACCTGGTCTGGTGAGAAGTGTCGCTGCCTAGGGCAGGGGGATGGAACCAGATGATCTTTAAGATTCCTTCCAACCCAACCCACTCTGATTCTAAATCTTTTGAAAACTTGATTTCTGCACTTCCTGTTGATTTCCTGTAGCCCTGAAGTTAACAGCTTTATTTCGCTGAGCTGTTCTGATTGAAACAGAGCAAAACTAAATGATGTGGCCACGCTGAGGTTACTTAACAATTAAGAAGAAAAAGCAATGAAGGAGTGCTCCTGTCATTAGATTTTCTTTCCATTAATCTGCCAGGTAGTGCAAGTTTCATTCTGTGTGAAATCCAAAAGGGACCTGACTCACAGAATCTGGAAGCGACTTTGGGAGGCTGGAAGGATTCTCTGGAGTTCTCCAGTCCAGTGTCCTGCTCACAGCACGGTCACCTGTGAGGTCAGACCAGGTTTCTTAGGGCTTTATTCATTAGAGTTTTGAAAATGCCAGTGCTGGAGGCTGCACAACCTTTCTGGACTGGCTGGTATTAGAAGACTGTGATTAAGTCTCTCCAAAGCCATCTCTTTTCCAGGCTGAATAAGACTCTCTCCTCACAGCTCCCAGACCTCCGTGGTTACCTTTCTCTGGACTGGCCTCAGTTACCAGTATCTTACTTTCATCAGAGGGCTCAACACTGGATGCACTTTGTTATGGGAGCTCTCAGGAAATTAGATCTCATTGATCTAATGTCCATGCTCCTGTCAGGATAGCCCAGGGTGCTGTTGACTGCTTTGGCTGCCAGGGCACACTGCTGGCTCATGTCCATCTCACTGTTCACCAAGAACCCAGGTCCTGTTTGGATCCCAGCCCCGTATGGTGGCACAGGAATCTTCCTGCCCAGGTGGAGGGCTTTGTGTTTGTCCTTGTTAAATTCTATCAGATGACTGCTGACCCATTCCTCCAGCTTGTCGTGGTCCCTCTGGATGGCAGCCCTGCCCCAAGCTCATTGACTTGTCCCCTCAACTTCTCAGCTCTGCAAATGCAGTAAGGGTGCTCTTGGTTGTCCCCTCCAGGTCATCAATAAGCATCTTCTCTCTTGTCAAGATGCAAATATTTATCATATGAGGAGGGAAAGAAAAGTATTCACAAGTAATGTTCTGCCTCGATTTAGAGAGAAAACAAAGTGCTAACAAGCTTTTTCTTGTTCTTTTTAAATCCCCCAAACAGAGCTGTTGGACAGACGCAATGACTATCGTAGATCTTCATGTGCAGTGGACATTCAGATAAACCTTACTGAGGCAAATAAGACCAACAATTCAGGAAGGTCTTACTCATTTATTGATTTGTAAGTTAGTTTGCCAGCCAGGATTGAAAATAAAATAAAGCATTTGGTTCTGTAATTATTTGTGCAGCTACAAATTCAGTCTCTGCTCTCAGCCATCTGCCCTGAAGTCGTTGCTGGTAGAGCCATTTGGATTGTTGGCACAGAGTGTGATCCTCTGCATCTTCTCGTGTTCTGCAGCTGACTTGGTGCTGGTAGCTCTGATACAAATCTCTGTTCCTAGTCCTGCTTTTTGCTCCCTTTTGGCTTTATCTCTTAGTTTTTTAAAAGGTCTTCAGAAGAGCTGCCTAGGCAGGAGAAGCAATGCTGTGTTCCTGGACAGGTTTATTCCTCTGAAGCTTCACTTAAAGAGATGCACCCTTCATTTCTGCAGCAGTTCCCCGGAGTCTACTGTTGTGGTCAGTTCAGTGGTAACTGGTAGCTGTACTAGTGACAGTAGGTTGTTGAACTCCACGCTGCATGAATGTGGCATGGGAGAGCTCCAAGAGCTTCTGCTCTCGATGCTGTTGGCACAGATGTCCTTGGGCTGCTCTTCACTGAAGAAGATGGCCAGATTTTTGCTTGTTTAGATGGCCCAGGAAACAAGGTCCTCATTTTACCATACAAACACTAGCTGCAGGGTTTGCTCTCCATCAGGTGGCTGAGCAACTGCTTTGTGGTCAGAAAACCTTGATGACTGCTGGCAGGAGGGAAGCCCTCATAGTCTTTCAGACTGATTTGTTTGATTTGGAAGTCTTTGATTCAGGTCTGTGTCTGATGTAGAAATGTTCTCCCAAGTGGTGCCTGGTGAACTCAGCATGTGGAGTAGATGGGGGAGCACACCTTATTTTATGTGGGGAGTCGAGGTGTTGGCACTTCATAGAGACTGCTGGCTTCACTGGGCAGGGATTCATTGAAGGGTGCTTGTTTGAAGAACCAAACGGTGCCATTCCCTCTGGAGTGTGACTTCAGCCTGCAGGTCCCTGACCCTCTTTATGGGCTTTTACAGTAGTGTTTCGTCAGTGCTGCAGGAAAGCTAGTTCCTAAAAGCTTAGCAGTGACATTATCCAGAGCAGTTGGGTTTTATGGAACTACAGAGATCTTATGGATGTACAGGGATTATAGAGAAGTGTAATTGGGTGAATATGACAGATGGTATCCAGTAAGCCCAGTGCTATCACTTTGCAGGAATTTTATTTCATATGTTTTGAGAAGCTTTGTAATGCTCCAACGGCACATTACACCCATCCTTGTCCTTTTGAGTCCCCTACCTTGCTTTTCTTGACACAATAACATAGCAGCTTTCTTCACAGCAAGAGTGCGTGGATATGATGCATCTTTTCCCCCTTCCTATCCGGTTTGATCATCCAGTTGATTTTGAATTGCAGTTGACAATATCACAGAATAAACTCCAGCTGAAAATAACTTCTCTCTGGTTCAGTGTTGTGGAGGGGAGTATGCAGTTACTCACGTTTGTGTAGTGTGAGCTGTTTGGAATGGGAGTGTTCTGCCTGAAATAGGAATTTTCCCTATGCACATTCATTTTGCTTCTGCTAAGGACTCTGATTTCACACGGAGTTTCTGGGTGCCGCTGTTATTAATATTACTATCACGAACAGCAGAAATCAAAAGCAAGGATGACACTACTAAGCAGGGTAGGGAAGTTTAGTAATAGTGTGTGTGTGTATTTGTTTGACCACGAGCGTTTCTCACTGCAGTTAGTGCTGGGCTGCAGAGATGTGAGAGACTATTTTGGACCTTTGTCCTGGTACAAAACTTATAGTCGTGGAAAATGTTCCTTTATAAAAGCAGCATCAGGAAGGAACAAAAGTACTGCTTCATTTGTCAGAAAGAAACACTAGAGCTGCTTTACCCTGTCAGCCCTTTTCTTTAAAAAAAGTAAATCAAATTACATGCGTCTTGCTCGTTCTAATTGCAAACATTCCTTCCTAATTCTTTTATCTTGCAACGGCTTTCTCAAGTTCAAGCAGTCTGTGTGTTCAGAGGGTGAAGGGAAGATGATGTACTTGCTGCGAAATGTGTGGCTTGTATGAAGGCTTTTCTGATTTTACTTAAATTGAAATCAGTCCCTGTGGAATTACAGCACAATGCAGCAAGATACTGATTTACAGAGTCTGCTGCCTTCCTCTCAGAAGGAAATTGTGGAGCTTGACATAATCGTAAAGCTTCATCCCTAAAACCTCATTGGTTTGGTTTTCTCTTTACATTATTATTGCAGAATGCAGATTATGAAGAGCTTAGAGCACTAAAACTCTTGCTTAGATTTTTGCCTTCATTATGACACCTTAGCAGTGCAAAATTCCTGGTTATTTTTGTGTAAATTGAATTCAATGCTGAAACTCTCTCTATAAAATAGATCTGCTGTCTTGAAAGGGTGGTTTGGAAAGTAATACATCGACACAAAGGTAATCATTTGATGTATTTCCCTCCAGAAAATAGGAGGTGGGGATATTTCAGTGTTTAAAATCTTAAATTAATGCTCTGTAAATGTAATACTTAATTCTCTGTGGTACTTGGGCAAGGCTGCTAATGAGAATCTTTACAATAGACAGCTATAAGCTCGACTTGCTAGGCTAAATATCCTGTAAGCTCTAATGGGTGGGTTGCTTGATTTGTGTACAGATGGATGGGTCTTCCCTGGGTAATTATCTGCAAGAAAATACATACAAGCTCCAATCTGTTACCTGAATTTGGACTAGACCATTACTGAAGACCTGAAGTGCTGTTTATTGGTTTATATATAGTGTAAAATTGCTTTTTGTTTCAAATGGGTCAAAGCCAGAGCCAAGATGCCAGGAGGATATATGACACTCCATCAAACAGCAGTGAAAATGAACCTTGCTGGGTCTGCAGGACACATCGGCATGCTCAGCACATTGCTAATATGGATGTGTTCTCTTCAATAATTCAATTTGCATGAGTTATAAAGTCCTGTGTCTCTATTAAGACCGACTGAGTTTCGTGCTGCTGCTGGGATTTTCTAGCATCACATCAAACATGTAGGGAAAATTGTTTTATCAGCCTTGCCCTCTATGAGATTATTTCCTGTAGTGGTCCTGTCATGTTACAGCCATGGGTTTTGCACTGGACTGAGCCTTTAGTCTGTGACCATCCCAGTTCTTTGGACCACTGAGCAACAAAACTGCAGTCAGCTCAGAAACTGGGGAGGGTAGGCTGGATCCCCAGCATTTCCACAACCTTTCTAGAGGAAAGAACAATGGATTTGTGTTCTTTCTGAAGAGCAGCAAGGGCAAAGGCTGTGCTGCCTCTCCTAAACACTTCATGTTTTCCAAAGAAAGAAAAGAGTAGGTTCTCTGGATTTCAGCTCTTGGGCCCTGGAGCATGTGGCAGAGGGCAGGTACTGCCAGCTGCTGCACCATGATTATCTGCCAAGCCCTTCTGCAGGGCTTCATTGATGTGCGAGCAAAAGGGTCAGTGGTGCTTACACACTTGCATCTCCGAGTCTGCTGCAAATGTTTTCCAAGGCACCAAGAGTGAGGGCCTGATGGAATTGCTATGGAAACAGCTTATTTAATGTAATTAATTATTTATTTATGTCTTCATTAAAACCTGGATGTCCCTGGATAGCAAATCATGGGGCTCACCCAGTGTTAGGAGTCTTCCATTGAGTATCAGAGAATGTGAAATACTGGCTGCTCATCAGCAACTTCAGGGTCCACTAGTCCTATAGAAAATATTAACAAGGTTCACAGTACTCTGCTGTTATAGCAGAATGTACAGGCTAGTGGGTCTTCTTTTCATTTGGACTTGCACAGATGTGTTTCTTAGACATCAGGAGAGGAGAGAGCAACAGCTTTTCAGTGATACCGGCATCCAGTAACAGTTAAAATAGAGCTGTTGGTAACAACACTGAGAAGGGTTCACAGGAGTGGTCTGGTGACAGTCAGATAATCTTATACCATTCCATTAGTTTGGAAGGGAAGAGAATTGTTGAAGTAAGGATATTCTACTGTGCCTCTGTATCAGTGAAGAGAGCTGGAGTCCCATTTTAGTTGCTGAATGCTACCCCTTAAATAATGCAACGCTTGTCGTTAGTGAAGGTTTGCCAAAGGATTGTGGAAAACTACCCAGACCTTTACAAGATACGACATGAGAGAACGAAGGACCTGGAAATTCCTGATGCACTTGTCAGCTGCTTTTCAAGGCTCTGGCTGTCAGCTTTGATCACGTATTTTCAGAGGCTTTAAAAACAATGTCTTGCAGTAGAAGGACAATATGGAGTAGTGTCTTTTACTTTGAGCATCCCTAGGTTTTGGATGGATGGAGGTTGGGGGCTTTTTGGCAGCCCTCTGGTGTGACTTTGCATTCGTGGAATGCTGAATCAGTGCAAATCCCACACCCTTCCTCTGGCTGATGTTCGTTACTGAAACTGCCATGTTTCATGTGGTAAGGGGGGGAATACACAGACCTGATGGATCTGTGAGGATTTGTTTTACCTGAACCTGAATTTAGTTTGTTGTGGCTTCCTGAGGAGCTACTGATGAGGATTAGAACCCAGCAGAAGACTTTTACCCTTGATCCTTGGTGTGATGGGATAGCAGAGGCAGCCAGAGTCATCCAGAGCCTTCAGACACCTTGACAGTGTCAGAGAATTTAGAATTGTAGCCCCATTTTGTTCACACGGAGATAATTTCTGAACTGGTGGTTGATGGGAATATCTGGGAAGTGTATGTGCCTCATTTAATGTATGTGATGGAGTCAGCATAGTCCAGTTCATAAAGCAGAAGATGAAAGAAGAGATCGGTTTTCTCCTTAGCTCTGCAAATGATCGGTGGAGTGGAGCAGCCCTGGCTCTTACCCTGTCTGGGTGTCACAGCTGTATCTGCAGTGCTGCCTTCTTACGGTCTGCATTAGCATCACAACAGTTTGGGCTTTTTTCAAGTGTTATCTAAACTGGAAAGGATTTGTTCAGCCCATTAAGCCCAAACCACTATACTTAGGGCATCTTCTACCCCAGTGTTTGGCCGAAGATATCCATGAGAGCAGCTTAACTTTCTAGCAAAGTCGCTTGAATGTGTTGCAGTGATTCTGAAGCACTCCTGAAATGAAAACTGATGGTTTATAGCAGAGTGGAATGGGTGTCTCCTTGTATAACTTGTTCCTGTAATTTATCAGATGAAAAATATTAGCTGTAAAGCAGACCATGTTTGTGAGAGTGAGTTTTGGATGTTATTTTGTGGGCTGTTTTTTATTTGTGGGCTATGAATAATGTGTTAGCTCTGCAAGAAACTGTAATTTCATACTCGAGGTTCTTATACAGCAGTTCCATTCTGTGGGGCATCAGCCACTTGTAAATATAACTTGAGTATAAATTGTTAAAGGTGATGCTGCCAGTGATGCTCAATAATAGGTTTTTTACCCAATCATAGGGGTTTTGGTGATACTGGCATGGGAAGGTGGCAGTCTACATGGATTTATTAGCCATCCTAACTCTATTCTGTTGCTTTCTCTTAAAGAGAATATATTAATGCAAGGAAAGCCACATTTTCAGTGGAGCTTCCATTGCAGTATGATTTGGCTGTATCTAGGTCAGGATCCAGCTTTGTTTGTGCTGGGTTTTTTTTCTTCTTTTTGATTATAAAGCCTGTTTATTAAAAAAAATACTCAAACAAGCTAGTATTTTATAGAAATATATAGAAGAAAAACAAATTCTACTTGTAAGAGGCATTTTTTTCTAGAGCACTATTTTCCTTGTAGACTACTTATTACACTTTAAAAGATTTAATTATCCATGTTCGCTGTTTAACCATAATGTTCTTACAATAGAGACCTTTGTTCTCCAGAAGAATAAAGCACAGTCAGTAGTTCTGTAAAATAATTCACAGAAATAGGTTTCTGATTCCAGTGCCATTATTTTCTAACACCTAATTAATGAAAATGATGGAATGCGCAGGAGCTAATCTCCCAACTAGCGACAATTAGCTGAAAGCAATATGGCAGTGCCCAAGCCTGTAATAAGTCTGGTAATAAGTGTGACTTTTCAGATATTCAGGAATAAATGTGGATGCTGTGCGTGTGAAAGATGAGACACTGAATTCTCCTAATGTAATTGAATTTAAAATACTGCTGAGTTGCTAAGCAGCATCATTTTTTTATATGCAATATTGTAATCAAACTCTGTTGTTGAGCTCCTCTTTGTAGGTTGGGGCAGGCAAACTTCTGCGGAACACAGGGGGAGTTTTATATGGAGGAGAACTGCAAGAGTTTGCTCCAGTGATTGCTGTTAGATGCTGTTTTGGGTGATAACTTTGCTCCAATTACATTCTCTTTATCTTTGCAGTGTTCTGGATGATGAAGGGAGCAGCCTGCGTCAGCAGAAGCTTGACAGGCAGGTAAGACTTTGGAGGGAGACCTTCTTGCTCTCTGAAGTAGGCTTGGAGTATCTTGGAGTAATGAAATCAGTGATACATAGAGCTGGTAATTGGTAGCAAATTGCACCCTCTGATTAGGGAATGCAAAAGAGCATCTGTGGAGGTTACAGCTTACTTTGAAGTCTAACTTCCTTTAGGTTTTTTTATGACTGCGGTTGGAGCGATCCTCATTTCCACTGCTTTGACTTATTTAAAGCTGACTTGCAATGTAGTCATCACTTCTTTGATGGACCAGAAAGGACAAGAGGTTCTGGCCAATCTACCAGGCACTAGAGGTTTACCACAAAGTTTTTCCGTCTTTCCCCTTCATTCCATGGCTCCAGCCATTGTGGCTGGAGAATAATTAGCACTGTGTGCTGTGTTGCCTATTTTGCAACGGTATTCCTGCATGAATTGTACAAAGAAGGGATTCAGGAGCTGTCCCATGAAATCACGGGGAGTTTTCCCACCAGGTTTTAACAGGATTTAAAGTTTCTACTTTTGCTTTGATTTATTTTGTGGCCCCCTTTACACAAAACTTTCTCATGTTTATAGTTCCACTTCTGAGGTTAATTCTTCTATTTTCTCTGCATTTCTTTTCTTGTTGTTCTATCAGCTTACCCATCAAGCAGCATCTCCTTTTCAAACTGAAACCCCCTCTATTGATGCCATATTCCTGTAGTAGAGTCTCATCATTTTGAATCATCATTCAATCATATCACGTTGAGGTGTTCCACACAATTCACGGAGCTAAAAGGCTCCTCTCTCCATTCTTTTTCTTCCATTTTAATGCATGTCCTTCCTAGAAGAAAAAGATTGACTACATGGAAGCAGGGAAATGGTAATGGATAAAGCAAACAGCTCAATTCTCTTGTGAAAGTGGACTCAAAGAGAGAGAGGTGCCTATGGTGCCACTGGATGATGGAAGATTTTGGGTTTCACTGTGTCTAGCTGAGAAATTAAAATGCTTAATTAAAGTTCATCTTGGATAGTTGTCAAATTAGGCTCCTGCCCAGCATTGTCACTCGATTCTAGTTTGCAGATTACCTGCTTTTAATTTCCAGAAACTTAAATTGGCATCTCTGCCTCATGCCCTTGCTTACCCTCCCATTGCTTCACAGCCAGTACTCACACTCTGTTCCTTTCCCAAGAGTCATTCCCAAGCGAGCTCTGACAGCTGGTAAACTGCTCAGAGAGATCTAATTCAATTATTTGTTGTTTTCAACAGAAGGTGTTTGAGCAGTGAGTTGGTTGTGATTGTTTGGAGAGATTTCCTATGAGCTGATAGCCCAGTACCCCACTTGCCAACTGCTGCCGCTGGAAAGCTGGAGGAGGTGCACAGATACCCGTTGTTTTTCATCACTGGTTGCTACCGTTTGGAGTCCAGTGACAGATGCTTCTCTTTTTGTTTTCCTCAGCGAGCACTGCTAGAACAGAAGCAGAAGAAAAAGCGCCAGGAGCCGTTAATGGTTCAGTCCAATGTGGACAGTCGCACAAGAACACGCAGAATGAAACATTCGGAAGAGCAAGCACCATTGGTTGAATCGTATCTGAACAGCAACAGCAGCACCATATGTCACGGTATACGAACATGACCTGTTGGATGTGTCCTAGTGGGATGCTCTCCATGTTAAATTTGTGCTGATGAGAATAAAGGATGTAGCTTTACTCAAGCCTGGCAGTGTTAGTTACCAATTTGAAACCTGTTACCTCATTTCAGCTAAGTTTGGATCTAATAATTAGATCCAAAGGTACTGTTTCTGTAAGTTCATTGGAACTGGAGAGTAAGTAGAGAACATTTCAAGTTTGTGCAGTGTGGTCTGTGCTTTCTTCTTAAAGATTACAGAATCCAGAAAGGACAGAGATGCTTCAGGTGTCACAGCCATTTCTGTACCATTAGACTTCAAAGAATTTAATAACCAGAATTCTAAGGAAGCCAGGTTTTGTTTAGTTCAGTGCTCATATGGATCCTGCTTGTTAGCTCCCTAATGAGGGTGATTTCATACTTTTCCTCAGGATTTACTAGGGTTCAATATTGTGTCTCTGTAGTTCTCACTCCAGGTTGCTAACAAACATCTCCCAGATTTAGAGCAAATGCTTTGATTCATTTCGGATTTGATTCACGAGGGATTCTTAAGTCTCAACAGCAAAAGGCTTCCTTTGCAGAGTATTGAGTGGACAGGAGCTGAAACCTGCTGGTGCTGGGAATGCAGTTGGCTTTTTTCAGGTTGGGAATGTTCTAGGTGACAGAATACTGAACGTTTATTTTCTAAACCCTAAAACGTGTTGATGAATTCACCTCTGGGAACCCCCCAAACCAAACAGTATCCTGCTCTTAAACAGACAAACACTTACTCTGTCCTTCAGTTCAGATCTCTATCAAATCGATTGCACCAGCCACAATTTTCATCTGCCCTGACACTTCATATTCAGTATTTCCCAAGGTTTTCGAGAAGCAACAATCTACAGCAATGTGTCTCTTATTGAGCCTGGAGTTTGTTAATCCTGGGGACAACTATCCTTGTCATAAACCGTGCAGTAAGCAAAAGCCGACTAGTAAAGTGTTTTATTGCCTTGTGAAATCTTTTGTTAGGAATGTTGCTTCTGAAAATACCGTGAGAGCTCCAGAAGTTCCCTTTTATGGTGTTGGTCTTCTCTGGGAACTTGTGTAATGTCTTAGCTTACACTGTCTGCATGGGACGTAGTGGGGTTTTGAAGGCCATTTTTAACGCTGGTATTCAGCTCCAGGATTGGCACGTTTTTTTTCTCCTTCAATGAAAACATTTGTCTGTGGGAGTGTCAGATGCATGAGACAGCTGGGCCCTTTCTAAAGAACGATTCTGCTCTTTTCCGTTCATTTGTTTCGGTTATGGGCCTGCTGATTTCAAGTTAAGAATGACTCTTTGATGGGAGTTGATGGTCTACTGAATGGACTACATTGCTTGGATGAGCGTGTTTGTGGAATCAATTCCTGTGCTGCACAAGCTACAAAAAGAACGTTTCTTGCCACCTATCATCCTCCTCTACTCTCTTTTTTTAGCCTTGTACTAATTCTGTGTGGTACAAAGGTACTTGTTGATTCCAACCAATAATTGGATGCCTGTGTAGAGATACCTCTATAGTACTTTGAGCAAAGTAGGTCAGAGATAACATCTCAGCAGTTCGGAGATGATAGGCTCTCGGTGCTGGGAAATGTTCTTTCATACTCTGCCATAGCTTATTCTGATGCAGTTATCTGCGCTGCAATGGTTCCCTGATGGGCAACTCTGCTCTGGAATAAAAACTCATTTCATTCCAGAGTAATTATCAGAGTGTGGAGTAAAGTCAGGCGTTTTTGTTCTGGAATAGAACATCGGACTGGTGAGCTATTTGTAGGGAGGTGTAGTGGAAGAGCATATTTCACTAGTTAAGCTGATCACAAGTCTTTCTCTATGGAGGAGGGTTTGGCTGCTCTTGAATCTCTGCAGGGAGTTAGTTGCAGGGTGATTGCTGCTAGTCCTCTGGCTGCACATTTATTTTCCTTCATGTAGCTTGGAGCTTTAGGGAAGTGCAAATAAATCTAAGATGCAGTAGGATGCAGGATGTTAATTCTGAGCTCACCTGGGGCAGCTCGCAAAGGGGTAAATAGATGTGGCTTTCCTACCCTTATGTTGCAGATGCTGGGCCCAGTTTAACTCTACCTGAAACTGAGCAGGTACAGGGCTTTTCTGAGTCTCTTTTGTTAGAGTACTGCAAGGATCACTGTCATTTTTTTCTTGCATACCCTCAAAGCAGACAGGTAACACTTTCATAGGATGAAGTGGTGTGTCTGTTCCCTGCTAAATGTTCCTAGCAGTTCAGGGTTCTGTGAGAGACGTGGCTACCCTTCCACTCTGCAGAATTCACCATGCACAGATAATAAGTCTCCAGACAGATAATTTATTCTCAGTTGCTGCCCATTATTTCACCTGCAGATAAAACGTTTTGCATCATGTAGCTTGACTTCTGAGTAGTGTATCTCACTAAAACCTTTTGGTTGTTGTTGTAATGTTTCATTAATTAATAACAAGAAAAGTATTTGAGTTATCTGCTGACATGGATTAAGTTGAACAGGCTCACCTGAGATGCAATGAATCCCTGGCACTCTGGTCCACAGGGAGTTAGTTTGAGCTGGATTATTAGCCAGGGGTAATACACTGCTTCCCTGTCAGCATCTACTGATCAGGTAGGGCCAAGTGTGCAGGACACTGCTTTTGTTAACACAGAAAGGATTATAGAGATATATTTAGTAGGAACAGAACCTCTTGTTTTATCCTTTGTGTATCCAGGAATATAAGCACTCTAGTTAGGAGGAATAGTTTTGTAGCAGCATTTCTAGGGACGTTCAGGTCCAAGCTGAGTACATGGAGGTAACAGAAAACGCTGATGTGAAATGGTCAGTGAGTTGTCTTCTTGTTTTTCCCCCGCTGAAATGAAGGTATCAATAGAATTTTGGAACCACAGGTGTAGGTTAGACCCCAAAGTAACTGCCTGCATCTCAATCAGTGAGTAGCCTTCTTTTAACTTCCACAGTGCTTGGCTCCAGTTGTTGCCGTTACCAATAACAGCAGTACCCAACACAACTCTACTGCTGTTTCATCATTAGAAATAGCAAAATAAGAACCAATAACAACATTTTGGGGTTAGTTATTAGATTTACAATGTATATAGAAGACAGCAAAGTCATTTCTTCAGTGGAATAAATTTAATCCCTCCAGGTAGGAGAGATCATGTGCAAATTGCTTTGTTTCCTCTCTCTTGTGGTGTTGTTTATTTTCAATTCTGTGTCCTTCATAAGGACATACTGCTGCTAGTTCATAAGTTTTTATTACATTTTGCTTGCCATTCAGTAAACACCTCAGAGTTACATCTGCCGGGTTGTTTTCATACATTTTGTGGAGTATAAATTGTTAAAGGTTTTGTGGAGTGCGTTGAAAACCTTGCAGCCTGACATGACACTGCAGAATTCTGCTACAAGTACAGTTCCTTTCAATCTGGATTGCAAATCCTTAGCGAGGATTCCTGGAGCCAAGCAGCATGCAGAGCTACACTAGTTACTGCAAGAATTTAATGATGATATTTAATTACATTTAATGCAAATGCCGAAAGCCGATTTTCACGGAGAGGACTAATTTTACTTCTGTGAAAACGATGAATTTCCATCGGGGAGCAATTCTTCTTTTCACAGCGCCGAGCAAGACAGAGAGCTGACTGGATGCCAGAAAGGCTCTCATTAATATTGCCATGCTTTGTTGCAGCTGGGGATTTAGGGTTTTTTAGTTTATTTTTTTTAGGAACTCGAAATTAAAAATGTTTTCAATTAGATCCTCAGGGTAATTTTCATGGCAACTTCTAATTTAGAGATTTAGATTAGCGACGTGTAAAAAGGCAGAATTACTTGCTCGCTTCCCTTCTTTGACGTTTGGCAGCCTATCTAGATGTGAGGGTTGTGTCGAACAGACTTCTGCTGACAAGTCGTAGCTCTGGGTTGCTCAGTTTGACGTGTCATTCTGCTCCTGTACCATGAATGATGAGAGTTTGCCGATGAGTCCCAAGCTGTCAGCTTTGCGAGATGACATCAGTTAGCCGTTCATTTCAAAACCCATATATTTGCTTTTTCATCAAGGCAGCATCTCTCCCTCCCCGTTTCTCACTGACCTTGAAACGAGAAGGTATTAGTTTATTTTTTGAAGATAGCAAGCAATGTTCTGTGTGCAAGACTATTAATACTGGGAGATCAGGCAGCACTCCAAGTATCATGTGGGCAAAATACTTGCAATAAGCAAATACTCTGAAATCTCCCTTTCAGCCGCAATCTCTTCACCTCCATCCTCCAAAGCATCGCTTTGATTAATGAGCAGTCCTTACCGCACTAGAATGCTTCCAAAATAAACAAACTAACCCAGCAGCACCATCAGAGAGCAGCAGGTAGCAGGTGGTTCAAAGGTCTGCTCCTGGTTCTTGGTACTGGAAGATCTGTACAGGATGTTTAGAAGTGCTTGCTTGAAATTGCTTGAAGTTCCATCTCTTTGCATTAGAGTTGCACTTCAAGTGCATTTACTTTCAGTTACTACTTTACAACCAGCTGTTATTGTCTGTCCTTGACAAGCTCCGTGTCTGAGAGCAGCAGGGAGCAGGAGGTGAGGGAGACCCCTGCATAGGCAAAGCACCATTCCACACAGCAGGCAGAGATCCTCAGCAGTCCCAGTCCTTACAAGAGGTGAAACGAGGCCAGAGCCCTCCAGGGTGCTGGTCAGACTGGAAAGGAGATGGGGCTAGATCCAGGTTGCCTAGAGAGGTGATGGAGGCTCCATCCCTGGAGCCATTCAAGGTCAGACTGGCTGGGGCTCTGGGCAATCTGGTCCAGTGAGTGATGTCCCTGCTTATTGTAAGGGGGTTGGACTAGATGACTTTTGGAGGTCCCTTCCAACCCCAGACATTCTATGTGTCTGTGAGTTTGTATGTACAAGGGGTCCATCAAACAGGTGAGATACCTGCGGCATTGCACCAGGGACCAATTTAGAGAAGCAACGCACAAAGCTTCAGGCTTTTCCTGAGATCAAAGGATGGCTGACAAGATAGTGAAGAGACATCTTTAACTTTTAAATTAACGATGTCAGAATGTTTCATCCTTTGCTGATTAATAATTGCTTGGGACCAAGTAAATGATGCTTCATCTGAGCAAATGAATATGGCCGTGTTTAAAGTGATGGAGAGCACTGCCTAGTCATTTAATCCAGGCCGTTTGTAAAGTACCAGATATAATTATAGTGAGGATTGTCATCTTTAAAGCAATTAAAGGAACACACCCTACTTTTTAAAAGGAGTCTGAGCTACAAATGTAGGATGCATTGCTGCGTTGGCAGATTACACCTTTCTAAAGACTATGGAGTGGGGCACTTTGGTCCCCTGATGAGTCCAAGGCTGTGAATGTAGTGTTATTTATAACAGATTGCAGTGCTGGGCATGGAGGCTACAGTCAGCAGAGATGTGGATAAATCCCTTTCATCTTACTCCTCTGAGAATTTCCTTGGTGTTCCTATTGCTATTCATGCACACGAAGGATCTGGTGAGCAGGAAAGTTGCCTCACAGACCAGGACCTTAGGGAGAATTTCTCCCTTTCAGAGAGATCACAGGTAGTCCCCACGTCATTGAGCATCGTTTGGGCTTTTGGGGGTTCATGAGATTTGTGAGGATACTTTAAAAGCAGTTCTGTGGGCAAACAGTTCTTCACATCAAGGTTCCTTAGTGGACTTCTTTCAGTCATTTAAAGAAAGCACTGTAGTTTTGGGAAAAACAAAGGCATGATGTGAGGTTCCAAGTACCAGTCACCACGTGAAGCCAGTAGGAACCAGCAGCCAACACCAGAATTGTAGTGCCCGTGTACAGGCTGTTGTGTTTGGAATGAGATCTTTGATGATCCCTTTCACCAAGGTGATTGCTTTTATGCTCTTGTAAACTCAATCTTGTTTCACTTCAAGGCTTGTGCTGGCCAGAAGAAAGAGTTATTGTGTATGTGCTGCTTTCAGAGATTCAAATATCGATCTCAAAGTGTGTCAGGCTTTTAGGAAACCATAAAGCCTCTTTTGACTTTGAAAACAACAAGCTTTGCGTGAATTATGCTGACCCTCACAGTTTATGGTGTGCAGATTGTGTGGAGACTTCTGAGGATTGCTTAATCTGAGTATGCTGCTAAGTAGGAGGAGTTTTTAGTTGCAGCTTGGGTATAATTTTCCCATAAAATGCAGAACTCATCATACCGTGATAGATACGGTTGTGACAGATGTGTTTGTAAAATACTCTTCCAGCCATGCCTCGTCTGTGGGGTTAGGATGTAGCTTGAAGCACAGGCACTGCGAAGTCTAAAATGTTTCTGCCTTCATGAAGACCAGTCTGACAGAGCTTTACTACGACGAAAAGTGCTTCCTACAATAGCTCAGCCACACATTAATGCTCTGATGTCACTTTTGGAGTGAATGTTAGGACCTGATATATTACTGGAAGGGGGGTGGGGGTGGGGTGGGAATGAGGAAATAACTTCCAGCTAAATGAACACTTTGGGGTTTTTACTGTAGCTTTGCAAATTCTGTTTTATTTGACTCCTCTCTGCATGCAGTGTCCGAAATACCAACCAAACTCTGCTGTGTCTGCTTATCCTGCTGTGCCTTCACAGTTCTCAAGTCATTCTCTCTTCTCTCTCTCTCTCTCTCTCTGTTTCTCTCTTCTCTCTCTGTTTTTCTTTTTGATGGGGTACCCTGAATCTCTCAAGCAGTGCAGGAGGCCGAGCAGGAGGATGTAAAGGTGGTAGTGGATGCCCAAGCTCCGAAACCAACTAAAAAAACCAAGGCAGCAGCCGCGAGCT
>VZRI01011356.1:93693-120523 GCA_013397515.1 Upupa epops
TGGGGAGTGTGTTTGAGGTAGTGGCGGTGGGGGGGGGGGGGGGGGAGGGGAGGTGGGAATGAGGAAATAACTTCCAGCTAAATGAACACTTTGGGGTTTTTACTGTAGCTTTGCAAATTCTGTTTTATTTGACTCCTCTCTGCATGCAGTGTCCGAAATACCAACCAAACTCTGCTGTGTCTGCTTATCCTGCTGTGCCTTCACAGTTCTCAAGTCATTCTCTCTTCTCTCTCTCTCTCTCTCTCTGTTTCTCTCTTCTCTCTCTGTTTTTCTTTTTGATGGGGTACCCTGAATCTCTCAAGCAGTGCAGGAGGCCGAGCAGGAGGATGTAAAGGTGGTAGTGGATGCCCAAGCTCCGAAACCAACTAAAAAAACCAAGGCAGCAGCCGCGAGCTGTCAGACTGGCAGCAGCAGAAAGGAGAAAAAAGGGAAGCACAAAGGTTAGCTGCATGCGGCTCACTCACGCGGTGCTTTGACTGCAAAAGGCTTTTTCCTGTTCTTGAAAGTATTGCTATTATTTTTATATTATTATTATTATTATTTTTAATTTCTTTGAATTTCTGAAAATCAACTAAAAGTCATTCCTCTCAATTTTTGATGAGATTGGGAAATGTGAATGGTTGTGGTCTTGGCATGTGTGACCCGGGAGAGGGATTTTCCTCATCAACCCACTACAGTCAGCTAATCTGTGTTGCCTAGGAATAAAGGAAATGCAAGTGGTAGCAGAACTTTGCAGTGGAGTTTGTGTCAACTTTTCCAGTGACTTTTAATTCTGAAGAAAACATTGATTATGATATTGATGCTTTATATTAATATTGAGTGGATTCGCTAAGAACTTCAGGTCTAACTCATGAAAAAGAATGAAGCTGAAATGGTTTAGACCATTTCCTGGTAATTATACTGAATCTTAGATACTGCCTTTAACTTTGCAATTGCTTCAGGTTTTGCTTCTACTCTGTTCCAACTGTAACCTGCAGCGCAGCAGGATGGATGTTGAGGGGTGATTGCTCTTTCCATGTTAAAGCAGCATTTTCAAAGGTTCTGTCAGTATTCAGCTGTGGTACCTGTTCTAAACACAACCAAGCTCTTTGTGCTGTAAGGAACAGTAACCTTTGGACCAATCCTATGAATAATAAGCTAATTCAGAGTAAAACCCGTTGAATTATACATGAGTAGCTCTTGAAGCTGTAGTGTGATGATTGCACTGTGGTCTTAGATGTGTAATGCTGTTTTAAGTGGCTCCAAGAATGATGAAGCTGGGATCAGAAGGATGTGCTAAAGACATGCACAAGGGAGATACTAGATTTAATGAGGTTATGCTGACAAAAAGACAAGAAAAGGGTGATATGGCTAATCGTTTCGTAGAGCTGATTGCCCCTCTCAAGTTGGGGTCAGGACATTTTGTAATCCTGTGATGGCTAATGTGGAGTTTAGCCATATGGATACTATAGTTTACTGGGAATGCGTTGTCATTTAGAGTCTTCTTTTTCTAAACTGCTGGTATTTCATTCTAACCGGCCATATCCAGTATAAGCTGTGCTGAGTTTTCAACAGAAGCATCACTTTTGTCGGGCAAAGCCTGCAAATGCAGTAAACTAAGGGCATCTTGTAGTAGCTTAGCTCATTAAACTGGTATTGCTGAGAGCTCTGATCTCCTCACATAATACTCAGCATCGAAAAAATCCACCCCAAAACATAACCAATGAAGCCATGTCTATCCAGTGCTGATAGGCAATCAAATTCTGGTTTGATTGCGATGCCATTAAGGGGTGATTAAGGATGTTAGTGACCCCAGTGTGCAGTATCAACAGGTGGCTCAACAGGAAAATGATGTAAGCAAGTGAAAATCCTTGCAGCAGGAACCCATGGAAAGTGTGAACCCTGCATTGTACTACACATGAAAACCCACAGCATCTTTAGATTTCAGATGCTTTAATGATTCTTTAAAGTTCCTGAAGGGATTACAGGGATGTAATGTAACGGGGACAGGACTGGATGATTTTTCCAAGTCGCTTCCAATCTGTAATGTTCTGTTCTGTGACTTGGTCTAGATGATCCTGCTATGGCAGGGAGATTGGACTGGATGATCTTTTGAGATCCCTTCCAATCCCTGATCATTCAGTGGTTCTATGACTCTATGTAGTGGTTTGGGTTTTTCTCAGTTGGTTGGGATTTCCACCCCCCCTCCCTCCCCCCCTTAAGGTTTATGAAGAAATGAGTGAAAAATAAAATGAAATAAATAAATAACTACTAAAACATTTTTGATACGTGAAAAAATTAAAGAAAATATATTTATTTAAATAAATGTAATCTCATAAAAATGCAGAGAAAGGGGCAAAAACAATTAGGAAGATAAAATGGAACATTAAAAAAACCCAACACCCCAGTAAACCAAGCAAAGCCAGGAATTAATTCACAGTAAAATCTGACATAAAAATTTATGAATCATTCTATGAAAAGCTGGTGTTTGGTTTGATTTGTTTGAGTTTTTTCCCCTAGTATTTATAGTGTGGAAATACATTCTAGGAAACCCCTGCTCTGAACCGCACTGGCTCACTCACTACTATGGCAATAGAAATGAAGGCTCTTCTCTGGGATCAGGATTCTGGATCCTGTTTAAATTGTTGAAATAAATATCTGCCCAGAAGTTTTTCTCTCAGGTTCTGCATTCATTCAATTATAGAATCCTTAGGGATCGGAAGGATCTCCAAAGATGATCCAGTCCAATCCCCCTGCCACAGCAGGATCACCCAGATGAAATTGCACAGGACCACATCCTGGCAGGTCCTGAATGAGTCCAGACAAGGAGACTCCACAACCCCTCTGGGCAGCCTGTTCCCCTGCTCCATTACCCTCCCTGGGAAGAAGTTCCTGCTGATATTTAGATGGAACCTTCTCTGTTCCAGCTGGCACCCATTGCCCCTTGTCCTATCCCCAGATGACCTTGAGAAGAGCCTGGCTCCATCCTCCTGACACCCACCCCTCACATATTTATGGACATGAATGAGGTCACCCCTTAGCCTCCTCTTCTCACAGCAGCTTTTCTCTCAGGTTCCACACTCAATCCCAGCAGTTTTTCTCTCAGGTTGTTCATTCAGTGTATGTAGGACGCTGGGTTTTCCCTGCTGTCTTTCCGTGAGTTAGGAAGCAGAGACATTGCTCTGACACCCAGCGCTGTTACCAGCCGGGATGGCTACTCCCTGTTTGCTTTGGGTTGCTTCTTCTGTGTTTCTTTCTCGCTTTCTCGCCTGTCTGTCTGTTTTGATTTGTGCATCCTGTCCCATTTTTACATCTAACAAGCAGCTACATTAACACTGCCTGACTAAGAAAGCAGCAGCGTTTGTTGGAGAAGCAGCTCTGTTTCTCACTCTAACACTTCCCTTCTGACGGGGTGGGGGAAGTTCATGGAGAGTAGATTTCTCTTGGCTTCCCTCTGCACTGAAGAATGAGGATAGGAGGAACAGCCAGTGAGTTTCCACCAAGAAAAGTCCTGTTATTTCTAGATCTGGCAACCCTTTTGGCTGTGCCTTGGCAACACAAGAGCTTGATTGTGAAGGAGTCATTTCGGCCTCCTCGGGACAGAGATTTATGGAAGCACAGTTCCTGCTGCTGTTCTGTAGATTTCATCAGAGTGAACGTAGGGCTGGCTGATAAAGCACTTGCTTTCAGAGGCCTGGTCTGGCCCTTCTTTTGATAGAAATTTGGATCAAATCACGTACAGAGGCCCTTTCCTAACAAAGTTACTGTTTGCCCCCTTTTCCTATTAAAAAAAAAATCCCTTTGGGATTTTGCTGTTCATTGCACCCTTGGCAGCCCCCATGAGAACAAAATGGCTAAGAAAACATCGGTTGATACTCTATACTTAAGGTTATTCAGTCTTAAAATCAGACCCAAAAGTGTTCTGTCCCTTTTAAGTTCATAGAACGATAGAATCATTAGGGATTGGAAGGGACCTTGAAAGATCATCCAGTCCAATCCCCCTGCCACAGCAGGGTCACCCAGACCAACTGGCAAAGGAACACATCCAGGCAGGTCCTGAATGAGTCCAGAGAAGGAGACTCCGCAACCCCCCTGGGCAGCCTGTTCCCCTGCTCCATTACCCTCCCTGGGAAGAAGTTCCTGCTGATATTTAGATGGAACCTCCTCTGTTCCAGCTGGCACCCATTGCCCCTTGTCCTATCCTCAGATGACCTTGAGAAGAGCCTGGCTCCATCTTCCTGACACCCACCCCTCACAGATTTAGAGACATGAATGAGGTCACCCCTCAGCCTCCTCTTCTCCAAGCTCAAGAGACCCAGCTCCCTCAGCCTTTCCTCATCAGGGAGCTGTTCTACTTCCTTCATCACCTTCCTTGCTCTCCTTTTTCAGTAAATTCCTTTTGAAGAGAGTTTCACCCAAAAACGTGGGGTCATAGGGGTTTTTATTTAGTTTGGGGACATTTTTTGTAAATAATGGAGTTTAAATTTCTAGAAGGTGTCATTTCAAGATAGTTCTTTACAGCCGTTTTACTGGGGCTTCCTAGATGATCATTCTGAGAGAAAACCTTCATGTAGTGTCCTTTGAAATTCCTGTAGCACTGCTCTGGAGGGAGATACTCTCGTCAGTGGTCACACTGCTGGATGAATGCAGGTTAAAAAAATACATCAGCTATTGTTTCAGGTTTTTAATCTAAAATGTAGATCACTTGAACCGAAGCAGAAGCATCATTTCCTTTAAGCCAGATCCTTTCAAGGTTTGGAAACTATTTGTTCTCTTGTCAGGATAATAGGAAGATGGGAGAGTAGGGTTCAGGGTTGGACTTGATCACAGAACCATAGAATCATCAAGGCTGGAAAAGACCTCTACAGTCATCCAGCCCAGCCCATGACCTACTATCACTACAGTCACGTTGACCAGGGCACTAAGTGCTACATCCAATCTTTTCTTTCCAGGGATGGGGACTCCACCATCTCTCTGGGCAGTCCATTCCAATGTCTAACCACCCTTTCCATGAGGAAGGGCTTCCTAACATTTAACCCAAACCTCTCCTCACAGCTTCAGGCTTCAGGCACTGTCCTCTGGAAGAAGAGCTTGACAGGCGCACCACCCCCCCCCCAGTCTGTAACTTCAAGGGCCTTTCCAACCTGTATGATTCTATCTAAAAGAACCAAGAGGGAATGACATTTGCAGAACATCTCTTCACAGCAAACCATTTGCGCATATAAACACACGCAGAGAGGACCACGACGTGTATAAACACAATTAGATTCCTTTCCTGCAAATCCAATTACTGGGGATTCTTGCGGTACATCGTCAGATACTTGAAGAACGGTTTGGATTGCTGACTCACTCTGCTTCTGCCTGTAATTTGCTGCTGCGTAGTTGGTCACATTTAATCTGTCGCTAATTTTTTCCAGTGCATCATGCGGTAGCATCAGACAGCAAAGTCTTTCCTCATGGCTGGTCTGTGCTCGTTTCTGAGTGGTGGCCACAGTTATCGGCCACCTCTCCGAGCTTTCCTTGGTCATAGTGGTTTGGAAGTAGGTAGTCTTTTTCCATATGACCTTCTCACCTGTCTGCACCCTATAAAATGTTAATAGTCCTTCTTGTTTATCTCTTCAGCAGTGAAACAGTGCAAGTTGTGGTTCTGAACTGTTCCCTTCAGTTGTCTCGTTGTGCTGGAGTGTCACTACACCTGGTGACTCTCCCATCAGGAGGTTTTCTCTAATTGCTGGGTTGGAACAATAACACAAGTTCTTGACTTCGTATCCCCAAAATGTAGTGTCAGGACTAAATCCTGACTGGATTTTTGGGTTGTTGATCGATCCTTTACAAGCTGAGGTTTCAGAGAAGCATAGTGGGATATCATAAACCACAGGAGAGCGTAGATTGGTTTCTCATACCTCATGAATTTTGCCACTTTATGCCTTTCCCAAGATTTTCAGTAGCAGTTCTTTATCCTTCACATGCCTTTTTGCTTCTTCCATCATTCCAGATCTGGATCCTTTGTGTGTAGTTAACAAAATCCCATGCGTGAGATCAAAGTTAAGTGCTTGTCCGTCTAACACACTCTGAATTTCTTGGAGTTTAGATGAATTTTGCTTATAAAAACCTTTTATGTGGTGGTTTAGGTCACCAGCTTTGAAGAGCATGGCATTGATGTATACATAACTGTTTGTATGTATCATCCAGAAGATGTTAGGAATCAGCAGAATACAGGCGCTGGTAAGCAGGGGTTTGTAGAATCATAGAATCACCATGACTGGAAAGAACCTGCAGCATCACCAAGTCCAACCTTTATCCCATCATCTCCCTAACCCCTAGACCACAGCCTCAAGTGCTCTATCTACTCGTTTTTAAAACACTTACAAGGATGGTGATTCCACCACTTCCCTTGGCAGCCTGTTCCGGTGCCCAGCCACTCTCTCAGTAAAGAATGTCTTCCTTATAGATTGGATCTGTCAGCAAATGCCAATTTTATGTTGCATTTTTTTCATCATCTCTTGGGTTTTTCATTATCTCTTGGGTTTCTGGTGCCTCTGGGTTTTATCTGAGCCATGACTAAGTTTACCAGAAGGGACTGGTATTCTGGGGGTTGTTTTAATCTTTCTCCTTCCTTCCTGCACTCCTTCCCAGCTGCCTCTCAAAGTTTCCCTGTTCTCCTTAGCAGGTACTGAAGGACATCTCAATCAGGGCTTTTTTTCTACCTGATTTTTGGGAATAGCTGAACAAAACGCTGACTGTAGCAATAAAGACCTTCTTTTTGGCACAGCCCACTCAGCTTCTTTGCCTCTTTTGACCCTGGGAAACTTATAACCAGAGACATGAATGGCTCGTTGTACTGCGCAGGCAACCAGCCTTGCAGTCAGTGGGTGCAGAGGAGTCAGTGAAGCAAAGAAAGTGAGAACATAGGGACAGACTGCCTTGTGGTTATGCAAGCTGGGAAGTGACTTGCAAAGATACACTTAGATCTCATGACATGAGGGACGGATATGGATGCAATGCTTTGCATTTTTCCCCCCCTCTCTGTCTGGCTACATCTTCCCTTCCCTTCAGTGGGGTCACCAGTGGAGCCATCTGTATCGCTTAATAGCACAACTCTAGCACTGATGCACTCTTCTGAATACTGACATGGAATTTTCTTCTCCAGAAGTGTGACCTAACAGTGTAGCCTTTGTCCTAAAGCCTGATAGTCCGTGATGTTCCCGACAGCATGGGGTGTGAGCACACATGTTCTGCAGGCAGCAGAGAAAAGCAGCCTCATGCTGTTGAAGGCATCTCGTTTGCTGCGGATCGATGTCTGCTTTGAAAAATAGTAATGAAGGTGCTTTGTTCCTTTTGAAATGGGCTCTCAAAATGAGGTTTGTATTGTTCACAGCTTTATAAGGGCTGATAGATATGCATGAGGTATGAGCATCTTGTTAAACTCGTGGGTGCTTAAATCTTTTGAAAATCAGAATATGAAGATAGGAACCTAACTTTAGGCAGCCAATTTAATGATAACAGTTAATATGGTTAAAGCTGTTTAAGATACCTCAGTGGATCTGAGCAGCTACTTGTCTTAGAGCATCTTTGCTGCGGTGCTTTTGAGGTGATCGTGAACAAAATAGGCTACTCTGCTCATTGCCACACTCTGCTTGCAGTGTGGGAGATCATACTGTTCCTTCCACATCACACAGAGATCCTGTCTGAAATTGTCATCCCACCAAGAGGAGAGAAAACATTGCCGTGAAGTGTATTCAGTCCTTCAAGGTTGGATGAACAGACCGTTTAGTTGTTGTCTCTTGATGTGACTTTACTGTAAGCAAATCAGAATTTACAGGGTTGATGCAGAAGCTCCCATATAGGGGTCTGTGTGATGCGGATGGGTCAATAGATCTTTGGATCTTGAACTCTGAATTTAATACTTCTGAAGTGTCAGACTGCATCTCGCTAAGTAGCTGCACAGCCCGTGCTGTTCCTGTTCCTGAGGGTGTGGACCAGTCTCTTATCTGTTTATGCTTTGTGTGGCAGTGCCAGTGACAGCACGGGTGGCAAAGTACAGTTCCCCATGTGAAACGTGTAATCCAGTTGTCTTTTAATGCAAGTTGACAGCTGCTGGCAAAGCAGATCGAAACGATGTTCGTGGAAACTGCAGCTACAGACCACAGTCTGAAAAAAATCCCAATCCCTACAGCTCCTTCTTACAGGATTTATTCAGCTCCCATGTGAGAAGCACCATCTCCTTTTACTGAGTTAGCTGTCTGTACTGCTTGATGGTTCTCTACAGTTTCTTGCTTGTTAACAAGACGTTCGTGACAGCAACAGTGAGCAGGCTGAGGTTATTTACTGTAATGACTTTAACACTTTTATTGATGAAACGGAGTGTTTTTATGTAGCTAATTCAGTAGCACACACCATGCACGCCGGATATGCCGTAGATACCCACGCTAAGCCTTATCTACGAGCTGAAGTACGTTTGCAGTCTGAGGTTTCAACTTGCTGTCCTGAAGGATAAGATTAAGTTCACTTCCCACCCCCTCCTTTCATTTTTCTGTCTTCAGAGGCAATTTACAGCCGGAAAGAGATAACTGGTTTCTTTCTGACTGTCTGACAGGGATTGATGGCCCAGCTGCTTTTCAAGATGATGTTCAGAAGATAGGGAGTCAAGTGCAGATTCTCACAGTTGGACAGTCCAGCCATGATGAAGATGATGGAGAGAAAATGGCTAGCGGCCAACAGCAGCAAAGCAAACAAGATCTTAGAACAGCAATGCAGAAAAAAGGTAAGTAGCCAAAGCTGCCCCAGTGTGCTCATTGCTTCCTTTAAGAGTGTTGTCTCCTTCTCGTGTTCTCATTCTCAGCCCCAGCCTAAGCAGAGATTGTTACCCTGCATTTCTTCTCCTCAGAGCCTCTTTGGTTCTATTTTATTATCTCAAAAATACATAAAAATCAAGATCTCTCTTATCACAAGGAACAAGAGCTCTTCAGGCTCTCAGGGATGTGGCTTTCCCATCTGCAGTGCAGTGCTGCTATTAAGGTACTGGGCAGATGCTAATGCTTATATCCATCTGTTCCCAATTTTATATCTCTGGAAATCACTTCCTTGAGGGTTGAAAAGAGAGAGCGGAGTAGCAACACTCAAACTACTACTATTAATTTTCATTGTGTAGTCAGTTAACTATTGTTTATGTTTTCATCATGTGTACAGAGGGGAAAATCTTAGAATCATAGAATGTGCTGGGTTGGAAGGGACCTCCAAAGGTATCTAGTTTAACCACCCTACACAAGCAGGGACATCTCTGACTAGAACAGGTTTCTCAGAGCCCTAGCAAGCCTGACCTCGAATGAGCACTGTCTTCTGCAGCTTTTCCCATAGCCCTCACACGTTCTGGATTCCTGGAGGCACGCGTGACAAGGGAGAGAGGTTGTGTATGTACGTGGTCATGCATCTGCCTCTTCCTTCCTGTGCTGTTGTTGTCTCTCATGAGACAGTAGCTGTAGGAAGGAGAAAAAAAATAATCCCAAAATCCTCACAAAGCTTTTCCTGAAGGCATTTGCTTTGGAGTTTTTCTTCTTCAGTGTTCAGCTTTTGAAGCAAAGATGGCTCAAGCCAAGAGTGCTTCGATGCTCTAAGAATCAACGCTTTGTGTATAAAAGAGCAAAATGTAAGTGCAAACTTGACTCATCTAGAATAGCCTATTCATACCTAAATGCCTGCCTCTCGTCCGCAGAGCAGTTCTCACTAAGATTCATTTTCTCAGGGATGCTACTCTGCAGATGTGAGCAACTTAACTGAAATGGGCAGATTTTCTCCGAGTGTGGTATTTCCTGGGCTTTTGAGGCGGAGGGATGTTGGCATGGCTAACAAGCTCCGATCTGTGTGGCGATTGTGTTGCCCTAGACCGTGGCTCAGAATATTTAATCATCAGGCACACTCCTTACTAAAGCTGATTGACTTCCAACCCATCAACAGACTTCTCAAATTAGGTCAGAGCGCTCCGATTTTTACTCAGGGGGCCATTTCTATTTTTGATGTTTTTTTCCAGGTTAACATTTATTTTAATCTCCCAATTCTTAAAGGTTGGGGTTTTTTTTTAACAGAAACACTGTTTGTTTGGTTTGTTAGTTTTGGCTTTGTGTTTGAAAATTTAGCTTGCTTTTGCCTCCTTGCTCTGAAGCTCTTGCTTCTTAAATACACGATACAGCCTCTTCTGTACCAGGTCTGTGTGGACTCCTGAACAGACACTGCTCTGAAGGGCAGACCACTTCAGGTCAGGGTTGGGGGGGGGTTGTTTTTTGAAACAGAATGCTGAATTTATTATCAACAGAATATTTATTAATATATATAACCATTAATTGATATGATCTTAATATTTTACTAATATTGTCTTCATTAATATTATCTTAATGAATAAACTCTGTTGAGATGCAAAGTATTAAGACAAAACTGCAGCTAGCACAGCCTCTAGAACGTATTTGAGTCAGGCAGGGATGGTTTGCCTCTTCCTACCACAGAGGAGGCTTCTCAGAAAGAATTGAGCATCCCAGTATTGATGGGAAACTTTCCACTGAGCTGGGGATTTTCCTGTGGATTCCCACTGCGACTTCACTGCCTGTGGCTTGTTCCTGTTGGTCTGAGAAGCATGTAGGGCTGCTGTCTCACATCAGTCCTCCCCTTCCACAAAATAGGAGGAAAAGGAGAAGACGACAGAGAGAAACATGCCCCAGCCTGACGGAAAAGACTGATTCCCATGAGATTTGTGTAGCCCTGGCCGGTACCCATTCTGCTTTTCGACAGTAACTTTGTGGAGAGCAGCCTCTCCCAGCATGTGAATCTGCTTCCCCAGCAAGCCAAGCTCTGTTACGAGACGAGAGGTTATAGGCTACCAGAGTGTGAAACGAATATGCCACTTGCAAGAAAATGCCAAATGTTTCATTTGATGTCTCCCATCTGTTGGAAATTTCTGCACCGGAATAGTGTTCTTGATGCAAGAATTTTTCAGCCTTTTGATTTCAGGAATGTTAATATCTAGAGCTCCTCTCTGGCAAAAGAGTTGCTAGGACAGAGCCGGAGTTCCAGAAGTTCTAACGCTGAATAACTAACATTTAGTCTTAACATTTATCAGTTTCCACTCTGTCACTCTGAAATGACTTGGAAAGAGCAGTTTGGTTATGCTTCATCTTTGACACCTGAAGTTGCAACTGTTTAGAGATTTAGCGAAGGAATAGATTTGATTCCTGGGTTCAGAGGCAAAGCAGGAGCTCTCTGAAGGATTCTTCCTTGCAGGTCATGAGTGCAAATTTTTCTGAGGTTGGCAGGAAGTTTTCACTGTGCAAATATTATAGAATCATGGAATCCTTAGGGATCAGAAGGAGCCTCAAAAGATCTTCCAGTCCAATCCCCCTGCCACAGCAGGATCATCTAGACCAAGTCACACAGAAACACATCCAGGCATCTTGAATGTCTCCAGAGAAGGAGCAGCCTGTTCCAATGCTTCGGTACCCTCCCTGGGAAGAAGTTCCTGCTGATATTGATATGGAACCTCTTCTTTTCCAGCTTGCACCCATTGCCCCTTGTCCTATCACTAGATGACCTTGAGAAGAGCCTGGCTCCATCCTCCTGACACCCCTCACATATTTAAAATACTGGTGGTGAAATAATAGTGAGCATGGAAGGAAATATAGTGCTTGCATCTGTGCTAGAGCTGGCTTTATTGCTCTGCTGCCAGTTGATGAGATGGACTGTCTCATCACAGAATCATTTGGGTTGGAAAAGACCCTTTGGATCATCGGGTCCAACCATTAACCCTACTGTACAATTTCACCCCTAATCCCCTAACACCACATCTAAGTGACTCTTGAACACATCCAGGGATGGTGACTCAACCACCTCCCTGGGCAGCCTATTCCAGTGTTCGACCANCTCTGCACTTGCTCCAGCACCTCGATGTGGTTGATACTGAGTGAGTTCTGCAGGCTTTGAAGTTATCTGTTGACCTCTGAGCTCAGGCTGCCCTGGGTTGACCAGATCCTATGGAAACTTAATGCTGTGTGCTGTATGTCCACATGAGGGAATGAAGTGGATAACGAGCTTGAAGTGGATAATAAAACCATGAAGTGCATAACAAGACCATGAAGTGGATCACAAGACCCTGAAGCGGATAACAAAATGATAGAAGCATTGCATATGCTCCTGGTTTACTTTCATACACTCGCTGTTACTACTCTGCTGACGTCAACATCTATTTTCCATTGAATATACATCGGAATCCTTGGAAGCATCAAAAGTATTTAAATGCCTTTTTGGGTGTCTTTTCTTACCTCGTTCCATTCCAGAACTGGGACTGAAGAAACCTGTGACTGATGCTATCTCTGACGTTTATATTGCTCTACATTAGTTTGGTTCCGGCTCTACTTGTTGCACTCCATGCTCATCTTCCAAAAGATTGAGCTAGGGGAAAGTTTCCATGTGGCCCTGAAAGTCCCAACCCTCCAGTTTAGAGAGCATGGGAATGATGCTGAGGAGACTATGGACAGGGATTTAGGGATCAAATATAGATATCTGAATATGAATCTGAATGCTGTTTTCAATGTTACTGAAGGAGTATTCGTGTGGAGTCTGTGTCTATCGCTTGATCCACTGCGCTGATGAGTTTTGGGTTGTTTATAGTGGTAGAATGCAGAATGAGGCCAAACCCCTGCTCTGCAGGGTACACTGCACAGAAGGGTTTGTGGTGCCAGTGTTCAGCGTGGTTGATGTTTTTTGAAGGTCTGTGATCCAGGGCTTTTGGACTTTAATCAAAGATGACAGCAGGTAGTAGGTGAATTGATTGTGCAGAATAATAGAATGCCGGTAACAGAGATTTCAGGCAGCAGGATTATGACCCCCTCCAGTGAATCTTTAGCCCTGAGCAGAGTCCTGTCAGCAAGTTAGGCTTGTTCATTCAATTAAGGGTTTGCAGAATCAAGCTCATGGATTTTTTTCCTTTCCCAGATCCACATGCAAATACATCCTGGTCCTCTTCCACCTCCCAATCCAGTCTTGTTGCCCTGGATCATGTTCCTGGTAAGTACAGAAGGAAAACTTTCATTGTGTCTGTGCTGCTTGGCTCTGGAAATCATAGAAGCATAGAATCATTAGGGAATTGAAGGGACCTCAAAAGATCATCTAGTCCAATCCCCCTGCCACAGCAGGATCATCCAGGCCAAGTCCAGGTTCCTAATGTCTCCAGAGAAGGAGACTCCACAAACCCCCCGGGCAGGCCCCTCCAGTGCCCCATCACCCTCACTAGGAAGAATTTACAGAATCACAGTCAGGGTTGGAAGGGACCACAGGATCATCCAGTACCCTTCTGCACTGGACTTAACCAATCGTGGAAATTCTGGACCAAGTCTTCTGTTTTATTTAATTATCTCTTTTAATTAGGAAAAGGTATTGTATAGCTGTCCTCTAATATATGAAACTTTATGAACCTGAATGCAGGGTGTCTTCATCTGCATGAGACTTCTTGGAAATCTAGGCTTGGCCAATGTCCCACCGCTGGTGCTTGCTGCTGCTGAGTTCTATTTGATGTTCAAAGTCCAATTTCCCTTTGAAATGTCTGAGGTTTTAAATTCTTGTAAAGTCAAATCTTCAAGTGCTGTGAGACAGTTCCTTTGGCCTGGGCTGATGCTGGGTTTTTTTACATGAAATAAATATGCATGACAGCATTTCCTTGATGAGAATATTTGTTGTCAGTCTAAAGTCTGCTCTTCATCGGATTGCATGGGAACAGTTAAGAGCAGGCAGGAGAAGGCTCCCTGTTTGCATTGTTGGTGCTTCCAGCTGGCTCTGATGGATTGTCCACTCAGCTCCAATTCCAAGTTGAAGATCTTTGTGTTGTGTTTGAAGTGCTTGGTTGGATGACGAAGATCTTAATGTCATTCCCACCTGGATGTAGCTCCTATACGGACTGGGTGACTTGATCCTCTCTGTAGGATGGAAATCCCCGAATTTCCTTTCTCATATGCTGAAATAGTTTGGCTTCTTGGGGCAGGTCCTGTCTCACCCACGTACTTGCATGCTGCCTTGCACAGTGAAGCCCTCACACACTTCTCCCCCTTTCTTCACCTGTGAGCCTGAGGGTGCAACTGTACAAGAAGTGAAGTTTTACAACAAACGTGATCAGCTTAAATATGTAAGTATTTTGTACGTGTGTGCTGCTTTCTCCTCAGGCATTTCAAGCAGCATGAACTTTGATGAAGAAGAAGATGAGGAAGATGAAGACAGCTCCAGTTCTTCACAGTTAAACAGTAACACCCGGCCTGGTTCTGCCACAAGCAAGAAATCCAATAAGGTGAGGGGTGATTTACTGTCTTAGTTTGCAGGAGGAAGCCATGAAAATCACAACTTGGAGAAAAGAATAGCAAATATTGTCTGAACTTGAATGAAGAGGAGAGATAAACAGTAAATATTTACCTTTCTACCTCTTGCAGGTGCTCAGAAGCATCTCCTGTTTCTATGCCTTTTCTGTTCGCCCTGCTAGCATCCACGCATGAAATAGGGCTTTGGCTTGTTCAGATACTCTAAATCACGAGCTCTTACTGAACCAGTTGGTGGTGTCCCATCAACTGCCCATTTTGTTATATCTCTGCGTAGCTAGCTTAATCCATCTCTCTCCATCCTGTTTCTTCTGTTCATCGAAGGCAGTTGCTGTGCTTGGGTCTGGACACTTCTTTCACACAGAAGCTTGGTGAGGTAGGAAGGTGTGAGCAGCAGTGCAGCTGCCACATTCTGCTTTACTGGATATGTCTGTACTTGGAGCATCAGCAGCACAGAAAGCTGTTCCCTGCTTTTGGGAGCCAAGGGCTTGACCCGTTGGATGGGAAGAGATCCTTAGATTGAGTATCTGCCTTCAAGGCTGCTGAGGAATCAGAGCAGGGAAGATAACTGCCCATTGGTTTATTTCTTGAAGTGCAGCTTCTACCAAATATCATTTGCTTTGCACTTAGTACCTTGCAAATCAAAGCTGAAGAGACCTGCATTTTGCTTACTGTTTCAGGAAGCAGCCTCAGCCCCCAGTCCTTCCACAAATGAGCCTCTCGTAGATGTGGGTGACCTGGAGGAATTTGCCACGAGACCTGCTCCACAGGGTGTCACTCTCAAGTGCAGAATCACAAGAGACAAGAAGGGAATGGACCGAGGGATGTACCCTACTTATTACCTCCACTTGGAAAGGGAGCATGGTAAAAAGGTCATACAATAGCTTGAATGGCATACCAGTTGCATCTGAATGTAAAAAGATAATATTAAATCACAGAAAATAGAGTCTTATATTGTAAATATATTTTCACTTTCACTGAGATCTGCCCTACAGTCTTCTAAAAGCAAAACAATCGTAGCACTGTGTTCTGCTGCCTTTCCTCATGTCTCTGGTCTTCGGCTCTAGATAATCCAACCATTGGCACCTTTGTGTGTCGGGCAGCAGTTGGAGCTATCTGCATCCTGTGGCCTGAAAAGCATCTATTTTCAATTCAACTGGAAGAGGCAGAGCAACTTAGAATGAAATGTTTAACGAAAGAGACCACATTGAATTACTGAAACCATAAATAATGGCCTAAGTGATTGAGAGGTCACTCCCCAGATTTTTTGATCTGGTTGTGCTAAGTCCCAGGAGCCCTTCTGTTACTTTGCTAATGATGCTGTCAGACGGGAAAATTGCCTGTAGTTTCCTAATATCAAAGCAGCAGCGATGTGTGCTAACCCCTTTGGCATTCTAGAACATGTTTCTCTGCACTGCTTAGGTGTTTCTGTTAGCTGGAAGGAAACGAAAGAAGAGTAAAACCTCTAATTACCTCATCTCCATTGACCCAACTGACCTGTCTCGGGGTGGAGAGAGTTTTATTGGAAAACTGAGGTAAACGCCGCTACGTCTAAGAATTTTCATTGTATGATGTAGAGGTCATTTGAAATGAAGAAGCCTGTCACTCGCAGTGACTTCTTAATCAGAGGCTTGACTGCATCATGTGATGATGGTGTTAGAGTTCACCAGTATCCAAGGCATGGTTTCAAAACAGCTCAGATCCTTACAATATCACTCTTTATTAAAAGCCAGCAGGACTGAAGCTCTTAAAGACCAGATTCTCAAGGGTCTATGAGCAGTTTGTCTTACTGGGCTTTTCAGAAGCGCACGGGTAGCTTGTCTAACCCTCTCGATGTAAATATCTCAGAATGGAAGTTCTGTTACATAATCTGAACATCTCATTGTCTGAGGTCCTAATTAGGATTATGTAGAAGTAGTGGGATTCTCTGGGAACCACGTGTTTCTCTTCTGTCTTGTCACCTCATCATACATCAGTCTGCTGGTGACACCTACATGGAGCCTCTCTCCCTTTGAGTGTTTAGATTGGGCCTGAGGAAGGTGACTCTGCTGCTAATTGCTGTTTGCCTGTGTGGATCGTGGAACTTCACGCACTACTTATTGCAGTGCACACACAGAGTGAGGATAACGTGGTCTTAGTATGTTCTGAGTCAGATTTTGGGCTCCTTGCTGTGAACTCCACTTAAACAGGAGAGGCTGATCCTATTTATAACTTCATGAAGGTCACTCTCTGTTTTCTAACGGAGTGAGCAGTCAGATAGTTTCCTAGAGTTTAAGCATATTTCCAAAACCAAGCAAACAAACAGAATAGCCCCTCCTGAGTGTTTTCCTACTCCTTTTTTGAATGTGCTAGTTGGCAAGATGCCTTGGTAAGAGACCTTCCGTGTAATCTGCTCTGCTGCGTCTTTACAGTCCTGTTCTGGCTGCCATGTAGTTGGAATTAGAATGATCACCCCTTTGCACTCTTTTGGCTTTGGAGCTCCAGTGCAGGGCAGGGTAGATGTCTTGGGCAGCCTTACTGCCAACTGGTGATTGGATTTTCCCTTTGTTTTGTTGGATAGATCAAATCTTATGGGAACTAAGTTTACAGTTTATGACAATGGAGTGAATCCAATGAAAACAACATCGAGCCTGGAGGCGAGTATCCTGCGTCAGGAGCTAGCTGCTATTTGTTACGTAAGTACTGCTCTCAGACAACTGTGGGAGAAGGGGCTGTTGAGTTCCTGAAGCAGCACACTGAATTTCCTTCTCACTTCCCGTTATGTAAACCAGAGTCAGGCTTTGATGGCACCAAACAGCTGATCTGCACTAGGGAAGCCAGGGAATTCAATAGAAAGCAACTCTGAGGAATGTTGTGCACAGAACCAGGTTGCCCAGTTCTCACCTGGGGTCAGAAGGTGTTGGAGGTTTTATGTAACCCTGCGGAAGGAGTGGGAAACTTCAGAGCCTGCAGGCAGCACCCAAGGGAGCCTCTAGAACTGCAGAGCTGTGCACAGTGAAGGGGACGGGGCACTGGAGGGGGATGCCCAGGGGGTTTGTGGAGTCTCCTTCTCTGGAGATGTTTGAAACCCACCTGGACTTGGTCTGGGTGATCCTGCTGTGGCAGGGGGCTTGGGCTGAATGATCTTTCGAGGTCCCTTCCGATCCCTGATGATTCTGTAATTACTGCATTCTGTATGGTCCTTTAATGGCATTGTAGAGGAGGTCTCTCTGGTCCAAAACACAGTAGGACAGCTGGGTCTGAAGCAGTGGCTGAAGGACTGGCATACACACTGTAAAACTGCTTTTTACCAGGGAGAAACCCAAACAAAATCTAAATTTGACCTGAAATAGAGAAATCAGCCTTCAACAGGACAGCAAAGTGTTTGGCAGGGGCAGTGGAGACAATCAAGCTTGAAACACAATTGCTGTTGTTTCCTCATTACTGGATGACTCTTCTGGTGGGAATATTCTTGCTGTCCACAAATCTCTGAGCTCAAGAAACAGTTCCAGTCACAACTGGTATGTTGTTCTGGTTTAGATCAAAGATGATCCCACGACACACTTACGCTGCTGCACAAAGTTTTCAGTTTGCATAGATCAACCACTTCTGATAAAATTACCTAACCCCCACGTTTCTGGGAGATTCCTGCTCAGCTCCAATCAGGGATGCCTGGAAATCTGTCAGAGCAAGGATCAGCCATTCCAGTTTATCCCCTGCGTATGTATAGAACATGCTCCTGGTGCAAGGTCAGCTTCACCTTAGCAGCTGCTGCTAACGTGTTCTAAGGAGAAAAAACAAAACCCAGTTAAATCAAAGTTGGATATGGAAAACTCTTTGCTTTGCTGAAGTCCACGACAATAACAATCAAAGCAGTAATGTCACCAACCCCCTCAGCTATAGTCAGCAACGGTAATTAGAAGCGTCAGTGCTGGAAAGAACAGAATATTGGCCAGTGTTGGGAGAAGGTGGCTAAAAGAAGCTGCTCCTGTAGATCTATATGAGATCAGCATCTCAAAGTGGGATCAGCATCTGTATTTGAGATCAGCATCAGTTAAAGCTTGTACGTTTGTATAAGAAAATGTCACGTTCCGTTGATATTTTGATACTCATGGTGGGAGGCAGCAGGCTTCTTAGTGTGCTGTGGCCAGAGGACAAAAGGAAATCAGACTGACATTTCATTATTAGTCAGGTTGGCTAAAGTGGGATCAATTGTTCCTGGCTGCAGCAGAATCACAGCAGAGTGCCAGAGAGAGCTCTCCCAAAACGCCCTTGCCTTCAGGTGACCTTTGCATACCTGCAGTAGACACTACAAGAAGGTATTCTTTGGAATCACCACTGTGCCTCTCGCTGTCCAGAACCCATCTGGAGAGCAAGATGTACCTGCTTGCACCACTTTAGTGAGCCTGACCTGCTGAATCATCTCAGCAGGGCTAGTTCATACAGGCAGAGGCTGGTGATGCATCTATTGTTACCTGTGGGATAAATGCACGGGGAGCTCTCATGGAGCTCAGCATCACGCTTGTTTCCAGCAGCAGGGATGAGGTGAGTGCAAGGATGGAGCTGCATCAGGCAGCGTTACCCGTTTTCACTCCCCCCACTGATGGTGATTAATAAACCTGCAGCAGCACCTAATGGCTGATTTCAGAATCGCTTGGCAAAATGATCAAGAAGCAGTGAGGGGTAACAGTACCATTTGTACCAGCATCTCTGTGCTGGATTCCCTTACATCCACAGTATCTCACGACTCAGTTGCATCACGTTCTGCAGGCAGGAGCTCAGTTCGTGCTCTGAGGTGCAACTCAGGGTTCAGGAAAGTGGTAAAACTAACTGGTTTTGCTCCAGTGCTGTGGGTTCTGTGCTCCAGGCTTTCTATGGTTGAGAGTTTCTACAGAATATATGAAGAACAAGGTGCAGCTGTATGAATCAAGTCCAGAAGGCAAAGGGGCTGGAAGAAAACTGGGGTACTTAAGTGTGGATCTCCTGGGAGCTACTGGGGTACCACACCTTGCTGCTTTCGAATGGCAGCTATTGCCACCACAGTGAAATGCTTACACGGCTTTATGGAACTGTGTAGGATTGTAAAAGCAAATCCAGATAGGAGAGAGGCAGTGTGCTCACAGAACAACTTACTAGTTGGGCGGAGGCAGGTTCTACTGGCCCCAGTTTGTAGCTGATTTATATCACTGGTGTGCTGGTTGAATCAGCAGGGCTCTGCCAGCTAACAGCTCTTATTTTGAATTCCTACATAAACCAACACTGTCAGCAGGATTAAAGTGGTGTGACATCAGAATTTGCTCCCCTAATACTGCTATTTGTAGTCTTGACACACACAGAAGAGCAGAGAAGGGAAATAAAAGGAAGCAGGGAATGAGGGAGGAGGTAAAGGAAATTACTTTTCATAGCATCACAGAATGCATTTGGCTGGAAGGGACCTCCAAAGGTCATCTAGTCCAACCCTCCTACACCAAGCAGGGCCATCTCTAACCAGAACAGATTGCCCAGAGCCCCATCCAGCCTGACCTTGAATGGCTCCAGGGATGGTGCCTCCACCACCTCTCTAGGCAGCCTGTTCCAGGGATGCCCCACCCTCAGATTCAAGAACTTTGTCCTCATGTCTGGGAGCCTTATTTGATTTGGCTGCAGGTAGATTGGAAAGGTCTGCTTTTAATTAAAGCTTCTCTTTTGTTCCTACTGTTTCCCTCCTTCCCTGTTTGTAGGATTTCACTTCTGTACCTTGGTTTTAGCAAAGGGCAGAATTTACCAAGAAAATTTGGTCTGATGACTGATGTAATGTGCAATCAGAAACCCTTATCAGCTGGCAGAAGGATTGATTCAGTGTTCCTGAGTAAATCCAAAGAATAGCATTCCTTCTGTTTCAGAATGCTAATACTGCTTGGTGGGAGGGAAGTGATTCAGCACCATCATTTCATAGAATCATAGAATCCTTAGGGATTGGAAGGGACCTCGAAAGATCATCAAGTCCAATCCCCCTGCCACAGCAGGATCACCTAGACCAAGTCACACAGGAACACAGCCAGGTGGGTCTGGAACGTCTCCAGAGAAGGAGACTCCACAACCCCCCTGGGCAGCCTGTTCCAGTGCTCCGGTACTCTCCCTGGGAAGAAGTTCCTTATGATATTGATAGGGAACCTCCTCTGTTCCAGCTGGCACCCATTGCCCCTTGTCCTATCCCCAGATGACCTTGAGAAGAGCCTGGCTCCATCCTCCTGACAGCCACCCCTCACATATTTATAGACATAAATGAGGTCTCCCCTCAGCCTCCTCTTCTCCAAGCTCAAGAGACCCAGCTCCCTCAGCCTTCCCTCATAGGGGAGGTAAAATTTACTTTAATCGACATCTTCAACCAGTCGGCATCTAAATTAATTGTCTGTAGTATAGCTGCAGCTCGGGGAGAAGAAAAGCTTGTAAGACACTGCAGAGAAGACTGGAATTGTCAGCAGGCAGTGGGAAATAAGCATAGGCACAGCTCTTTGCTTAGAAGTAGCCCTGTGCTGACTCTCTCCTACTTACAAAATCTGCTGGCAGTCATTTTAGTTTGAGTTCCCACCACGATGCACAGCCAGCTGAACTGATAACCGTGAGTTCCTCTGCCAAAGGGCAAGGTGTAAGCGATTCAGAAAAGGGGTAGAACCCCTGAGCTCACAGAGTTATGGAGATACACGAACAGACCTCAATTGTTTGAAGAATATTCAGTGGAATAACTCCTTGGAGTTTTGCCTGCATGCACAAAGCTGTTGGATGAGTTGTGTAAACAATCTTGTTGAAGCAACCGAAGTGACTTGACAGGTTCCAAACTTGGAGGTGGGTGGTTTCAGGTGTTTGCAGTGAGTCGAGGTGTGGATTTTTCCTTGCAAAATGAGAGTTGTTTTCACAAGTTTAGTGCTCCTTAAAATGGGGACACTCTCATGTAGTATTTAAAAGCAGGGACATCTGATTATGTCACTCCTAAGTGTCCCAGCGGTAGAGCCACAGCATCTGGAGCTCAGGGACGTCCAGTTCTTGACATCTTGTGGTATGTTGCTGGGAATGGTGCCAGTGGGAATTTCCTTCCTGAGATTCCTTTGCTTGGGAAAGGTGAAGGGGAAAAAAAGCGTGTGACTGAGCAAAACAAGAACAGTAGCACGAAGCACAAGGAGATGGACTTCAGAGCTGTCACTGCTTCGTTGGCTTGAACCAGGCAATTGGGTTGTAGCGGGTGGATTGGAAACTATCGCCCTTTGCTGCTGCTTTGTCAGAGCAGGGAGTGACTTAGTGAAACACTCGGCCCTAGTTGCTTCTGTGGGAAGAAAAAACAACCCAAAGAGTCAGATAAAAATAAGACTTCAGGCCTGTTCAGGTTGTAGTGGTTATGTTTTGAGAGGCAGTGCGATGCTGGACTGCTTGTGTGAAAAGCTGCTGAGGAAGGCATCAAGTCCCATTGAATGGAAGAGCCTGTGTTTTCCATGGATTTATTTTTGCTGCCCATGTTCTTTCTTTACTCCCCTGCCTTTATAGCTCCAGAATTTGCTTTCCTGCTACCGTGTTTGTGTTTTACCATAAGCATCTCTAGGCATAACATATCTGAAGACTTTGAAAACCACAGCACTGCTAGCAGATGCTCTTACTGGCAGCTCCTCCTTGTTTGCTTTTGTACTGGCTCTGGAATAAATGGAGTTGGGCCCATATATTTCATTTTGTCTCTCATCAAAATGTGTGACTGCGCTTTATGATTTTTAAATTACAGCTACTTTATTTTGGGATCTAGCAGTAGCCAAGCAATCTGCTTAGTTCATATCCTTCTTGAACAAAGGGACTTCTTTAATGTTTAAATTGTACTAGGATTGCTGGCAGCTGCTATAGGAGTGTTTTTGGAAACCTCTGCATTTCCGTTTTTCCTGTTGTTGGAGGTTCTAAGACAAAGCAAAAACGTTTGGCAGTGCCAGGGAAGGTAGGAGTTTGGAGATGTTTTCTGAGTTGACTAACAAAGAAGTTACTGGGGCTGCCTCTGCCTCTCTCTCTGTCTCTCTGTCTCTCTGTTGAAGACATTAACTTTAAAAATACAGAACGTCATGAACTGTTTTCTAAACACTTCTAGGAAACAAATGTCTTGGGGTTTAAAGGACCTCGTAAAATGAGTGTGATCATACCCGGAATGAACATGGACCACGAAAGAGTTTCCATCAGACCGCGAAATGTAAGTCATGCAGTAAAACCTGCTTGTTCCTCTCTCTCACTTAGAGTTGGGTTTTGCATTTCTGAAGGCTTTGAGGTTATAAAAAGCCCAGTAATTGAACAATCACACAACAACGGGGGGTGTGTGTGACTCACAAAAGCATCAAAAATAATGAGGTATCTGGATAACAAAAGATACAGCCAACCTTTTCCAAGCTGTGGAAAGGACTGGAAAGCACTTTAAGGTGCTTAGAGGTCTCTGTTTCACTCAGTGATGAAGATTATGACACAAAGCTGGATGTTCAGCGAGACATGGACAGGCTAGAGACCTGGGCAGAGAGAAACAGAATGAGGGACAACAAGGGTCAGGGGAGAGTCTGGCAGCTGGGCAAGAACAACCCCAGGGACCAGGATAGGGTGGGGACTGACCTGTAGGAGAGCAGTGGAGGAGAAAGGGACCTGGGGGTCCTAGTGGCCAGCAGGATGACTCTGAGCCAGCAATGTGCTCTTGTGGCCAAGAGGGCCAACAGCATCCTGGGGAGATCAGAAGGGGGGTGGTTAGCAGATCAAGAGAGGTTCTTCTCCCCCTCTACTCTGCACTAGTGAGGCTGCATCTGGAGTCTTGTGTCCAGTTTTGGGCCCCTCAGTTCAAGAAGGACACAGAGCTGCTGGAGGGTGTCCAGTGTAGAGCAATGAAGATGATGAAGGAAGTAGAATAGCTCCCTGATGAGGAAATGCTGAGGGAGCTGGGTCTCTTGAGCTTGGAGAAGAGGAGGCTGAGGGGTGACCTCATTCATGTCTAAAAACATGTGAGGGGTGGGCATCAGGAGGATGGAGCCAGGCTCTTCTGATTGTCATCTAGTGATAGGACAAGGGGCAATGGGTGCCAGCTGGAACATGGGATGTTCCCTATCAATATCAGCAGGAACTTCTTCCCAGGGAGAGTACCGGAGCACTGGAACAGTCTGCCCAGGGGAGTTGTGGAGTCTCCTTCTCCAGAGGCATTCCAGACCCACCTGGCTGTGTTCCTATGTGTCTTGGTCTGGGTGATCCTGCTGTGGCAGGGGGATTGGACCGGACGATCTGTCAAGGTCCCTTCTGATCCGTAATGATTCTATGGTTTGAGGGTTGAGCTAGCATTTACAGACTTGATTTGTGCATGTGAATTTATTTTCCTCTTGTGAGGGTCTGAAGCTGACCTGTTGCCTGTGCTGTGTGCAGGAACACGAGACACTGCTTGCAAGATGGCAGAACAAAAACACCGAGAGCGTCATCGAGCTGCATAACAAAACCCCCGTCTGGAACGATGACACCCAGTCCTATGTTTTAAATTTCCATGGTCGAGTCACACAGGCCTCGGTGAAAAACTTCCAAATTATTCACGACAACGATCGTAAGTCAAGCTCCATGCCTGTCGTGTCTAAAAGCAGTACTGGGTGCCCAGCCTGACTGCTGGTACTGAGCGACTCTGAAGCAGCTGGGTGGATCTGACTCAGTGCTGCTCTGCCTCATGGGCTTCAGACAGGTGATGGTGCTGTGGGCTAACTGAAGGGAAAGCAGAAACGAATGGCAGTGGCTGTGCTGGCCTCAGAGCAGCACTGAATTTGAAGCATTGGTGCATGCATTAGCTCCATTTCCTAACAATCAGACTGGCTTCTGCAGGTAAATAATGAGGCTGAGATTTGCTGGTCAAGAGAACAAATGGGAAAATGTTGAGGAAGAATTTCTGGGTATGATACAGATCTGAGGCAGACATTCCTCCCTGTGAGAGTGCTGAGGCACTGGAACAGGCTGCCCAGGGAAGTTGTGGCCGCTCCATCATCCCTGGAAGTGTTCAAGGCCACATTGGATGGGGCTCTGAGCAACCTGGTCTCGTAAGAGGTGTCTCTGCCCATGGCAGAGAGATTGGAGGAGATGAACTCTAAGATCCTACAGGAAAGCTGGGGAGGGGCTGTTTACCTGGGCTAGGAGTGATAGGAGCAGGGGGAAGGGTTTACAGCTGGAAGAAGTGAGGTTTAGACTGGAAGTCAGGTAGAAGTTCTTCACAATGAGGGTGCTGAGTCTCTGGACCAGGTTGCCCAGGGAGGTTGTGACTGCCCCCTCCCTGGAAGTGTTCAAGGCCAGATTGGCTGGGGCCTTGAGCACCCTGGTCTAGTGGCGGGTGTCCCTGCTCATGGCAGGGGGGTTGGAACTAGAAGATCTTTAAGTTCCCTTCCAACTTGCACTATTCTAGGAATCTATGAGTCCCTTCCAACCTGAGCCAGTCTATGATTCTCTATTACAGAGAGACATGACTAGATATGGGCCATAGTCATGCTTTCTCTTCTCTTGCTTGTCCACTTCCCTGAAATAAAGCAGGAATACAATTAATTGGTGTGTGTGAAACCCAGTGTTCAGTCTTTATAAGAGACTTGAGCATTCTGTGCAGAAACAGTGTTCTCTCTCTGCTTGCAAACTCCACCTATTAATCTCTGTGATTTTTTGGATAGTACCTGTAAGTCTTTATCCCTCAGCTGTTCCTCACCTATTCCTTGCTCATCCTTCCTCCTTCCCACATGCACGAATGTGTTGGGAGTTTGATGTGTGAGCATGGTTTGGCTTGTGTTTTGTTGAACTGGACCAGAAGTTGTTTAATGCTGATTTTTCAGTCTCTTCTCCCAAGTCACTAGCAAGAGAAGATGAGGACATGGCCTCAAGTTGTGCCAGGGGAGGTTTAGATTGGGCATCAGGAAACATTTCTTCCCTGACAGAATGGTCATGGGTTGGAACAGGCTACACAAGGAAGGAATAGAGTCATCATCCTTGGAGAGATTCAAAAAACCAGTAGACGTGGCGCTGGGTAACAGGACCTAATGGGCAGAGTGTGGTTGGCTTGATGGTTGGACTTGATGATCCATTGGTCTCTTCCAATCTTAATGATTCTATGATTCTGTGATCTAGCTAGCTCTACAAACAAAAATAACTCTTCGTCACCTTTTGTGCCCTCTCTTGCAGCCGACTATATAGTGATGCAGTTTGGCCGTGTCGCCGAGGACGTCTTCACCATGGACTACAACTACCCAATGTGCGCGCTACAAGCTTTTGCTATTGCCCTTTCAAGTTTTGACAGCAAGCTGGCTTGTGAGTAAAGGGGCCTGGGGAACATCCTCTCGAAGGAAGCATTTTGCCATGTGATTCCCAGTTCCTGCTGGTATCACTTATGGTCCATACTAAACAGGTCAGGGAAAATGCAGTTGTGGAGGAACACTCTGTTGCTGAAGAGAAAAGAATCTGCTAAAAATTCAGGACATTCAGGAAAGGATATTTTCCTTATATTTTTTTTTTTCCTGTCATATTTTTTTCTGGAAGTGGCAACCAATTTCTGTAAATAGAAGTTCTCTCTCATGTTCTCGATTACGTTCCGGAGATGTGCCATGATGTACTGTACCGTGGCTCTCGTAGCACCATTAGAACGGTGTCTTTTTTAAAATCCAGAGAGGGCGTGCACGCTCGAAAAGATTTCTTTTTACGTTTAGGAATTATTCCGAGGCTGCAGTCATACCTCAAGGTTACATTCCTGCATCGACCAGTCAGAGCTTCACAGCATCCATTGTAACAGACAGCTCACAAAAGGGATGCACTTTACGGTTTGAATGGGCAAGGATCTCATGTAGTTTAAAGCCGAGGCGGAAGGTTGAGAAGCTATCTGGGACTGCAGTTAACGCGTTGCTGTTGTGTGTGTGAGTAGGGCATGGTGCAGTTTAATTGCGGTAGGAGGAAACGGAGAAGTAGAAAGCACAAAACAACGTTGCACAAGTCACTTGGATTCTAAACCGTCGTTACGTTTTAACACCTACATGCTTTTTCATTTGTTCCGAATGGAGCTGTCTTTTTGGAGTGCAGAAAAGGAACGGAAGTCTAGATGCCAAGAAAGCAGAACCTAACGTTGAGTTTGGCCGTGTTGTGTGTTGGGAATTTCTATCCTTGTATCGCCGTGGTAATTCAAACCCATCTTTTGTATGAAGTGATATAAACAGTTGGAGAAAGGATTCTCTGCGGAGAATCTTTTTATTTTGAAGAGGCTGTTGTAAAGCGGAGGGAGGTAAATGGAACTATTTTATTAAATTTGTCTGGCCTTTTGCGATTTTACCATTTGTTGATTGCGTTTTTCTGAACGTTCAGCAACAACCACTTTGCCAATTTCTTTCTTTCCCACTGTAAGAAAGCTCGATATCGATTGAAACGCTGTATGTTGTTCTCTCCTGTAAACGTGCCAGCTACTGAGCTAAACCCTTCTAGGCAAACCTAGTGTATGCTGCATACAAACGAGACACTGGCAGGACGCAGACTAGATTAAAATACTGGGGGGGGGGGAG
>VZRI01011356.1:120548-172198 GCA_013397515.1 Upupa epops
GGGTTATGTGTGTTTGTTTCTTCTTCTCTTTCTGGTTTATCTGGACTATATAAACAAATACTGGCTCAAAACACAAGCAAGTCATTCTCTTCTGAACTGAACTCTACAAAGCCAAGAGCTGCAGCTGAAAGCACACTGTAAAAAACAACCACTTGGAAAATAACAGCTCTTCTGCCCCTGTTCTGCGCCATATTAACCTCAACAGCACACGAGGTAATGCAGTGTCTATATAGTTGACTGGCAGGGTGCTGAAAGATGAGTGAAGAAGTAGCGGCGTGTTACGCTGTTTGTATTCACATCCTCCTTTTCACTCTTCACAGATCCTTGTGTTGCACAAGGAAAGGTTGTGTAATGAGAAAACGAGACCAGATCTGTCTTGTGGCCATCAGTCCCTGCTTGACTCTAGGGGACAGCTGTGAGGAGAGGCTGTGCCATTGGACTGTAGAATTTCCATTAATAAAAACAACATACTCACTTCTTCACACGTTGCCTTCAGGTCTCCTTCCCAGTATAGACACAAGGAATTTTCAGATAAGAGATGGAAATAAGTAACTGCCAGCATTTTTTTCCTAATATTTTTTTAAACTTAGGGGAAAGTAGTTCTGCTGGCTTTGGGCAGTGATCTGTCGATGGACTCAGCCTGTCCAGTAACCTTAAATAACTCTGACATCTATTCTTTTCAAGTCTTTTTGCAAGAAGCCTTTCCACACAACACTATGAAATGGGAAGGCACGTTTTGCGTGAGAAAAGCAAGCAGGCAGTTCCCCCAGCGAATGACCAAAATGAGGAGTCAGGAGCTGCACTGGTGATGACACACAGGCTCTGCTTTCACTTGTCCTGTGTTGGGTGGTTTCGCACCACTTCACAGCCCTGCCTGTGATCTCACTCTGGATTTGAGCAGAGCAGACCTTTAAGGCCTTTGGATATCTCAAAACTAGCTGGAGTGACAACCAGGATTGTTTCAGGCTACTGCAAGACCAGTCAGGAATTCCCACTGCTGCTATCTAGGTCAGATGTGGATTTCAAGACCTCTGTGGCATGGGAAGGGTGGAATCTGCATGCTTTGACTTCTGTCCCTCACCAGTTCTATGTTTGCTTTAAAGCCTGAGAAAGTGGCACCTGACACAGTTTTCTGCCTCTCTCCATGCACAGCACTGTACCAAAGAAACTGCCTGGCCGTGCAGATACGCAGCCAGTTGGCTCCAGCAGTGGGGTTGGTTTAGGAAGGGTTATTTTTAACGTTGATCACAACAATGGTCTGACTTATATCATGGCCCCACGGGGACCTGGCACAAAGAGGAAGCTCCTGTGCAGTGCACTCCTGTGTGAGCCTGACAGAGAATGAGGGGCTGGGGAAAGGCAGAGAGTTCAGTTCTAGGGACAGTGTTGCTGCCAGCACATTGTGTAACTTCACTCTCGCTGCGTGTTCTTCCCAGCCAGGTATTTTTTTTGAACCTGTAATCATGCCAGGAGGAAAGCGGTGACTCAAATTCCCATCATCTAACAGAATCATACCAGGACATCAGCCAACAAGCTGCTGAGGAAAATATTCCCTACCTTAAACAGAGGTCACTAGAGGGGGATGTTAACCTGGGACTATGAGGAGTGAGGGGCTCTCATTAAAGTGGATTAGTAGGATTTGTGTCTAGCGGTCTTTCCTCGCTGTTGTTGAGGAAGGTACTGGGTTCTTTTGATTCACTCGACCATCTGCACCAGAATTGTTTAAATTCATCATCTATATAATTTTTATGGCCTCCTTCCTTCTGAATGTCAGTGCACGGTGTTAGCATGAGGTGTTACCACAGGTTTTCCAGCACATCTCCAAGTTTAGTTCTCCTAGCCCAGCAGGTTCTGTCTTAACACACAGTCAAACCTGAGGCTACACCATCCTCACAAAGTTAGATTTTCCTCCACACCAGTAACAAAATCTTGGCACCAGTATAGATTTTCAGAGATAAAACCACGCTGAACTAACCAAGGAGTAGCTACACTTGTAGTAGCAGTAGTAGCTTCTGCAGGATCTGCATGGCAACGTGCAGCAGGGCATAACCCGCTTTACTTAGTGTGACAAGGGCTGTCATGGCACCGAGCTGTGTGTTTCCTTCCCGTAGTCCTAGTGTTTGGATACAGTAGATTTGATATTACTTAAAATTCCATTATTGATGATTTTGTGTGCATCTGCTGTTGACTTTGGCAGAGAGTTGTAAACAAATTCCTTCCCTGAGTTGCTGACGGGCAAATTTTGCACGCTTTAATGAGAGCTCTTAATCCAACTTGTCACTCTGTTTACATCAAACAGTTTCTTCCTGGCTCTTTATCTAATTTTCTTCATCTCTGATGTTCTGTTCCTTCTCATTCTCTTCACAATACCTTTATCTTTTCTTCAAGGATGCTCAACTCCAAAGTGTTTCTTCTGACAACATCGCTCGGTGATCTCTCAAGTAACTGCCTTCGGTGCACAGCCAGCGATGCTCCCACAACAGAACCCTTATCAGAGGGGGAAATTTGGCCCTTTGGCTTTGCAGTAGAGTACATTTACACATGAAAAGGTAGCAGATTAAAATAAAAAAGGGCTTGCCTTAAAAATATAATCAGAATTTTTCTCAGTAAGCACTGTTAACTGGGGCTTCCAAGCCATTGGTTGCAAAGCGATGAGCAGAACTGTCCAGGAGCCTGGAGGCAGCCTGTGAGACAGATTCTCTTTGTAGCTCTGCCTTGTTTTTCCTTTTTCAAAAGGGTAGAAGTAATTTTGTGTGCTGAAGTGTGCTTGTGCCCTAAAAGAGCTTATGTTTGTAGAAGCTTCACAGCAATCCTTTTGTAGGCACACAAGCCAGTCGTGTCAGAGGCCATCATTCCAAGAGCTGATTCCATGAAGTCTGTGGGAAGGCTTTTGTAATGATCACTGGGCAAGCCTCTCCCTGTTCAAGCCACCTTACAGCAGTGCTGGAGTTCCCAGTTGGTTGTCCTCATGGGGTACTAGAACTGAAGGAGTTGTAGTGAGAAGGGCTCTGTAGTAACATCTGATCAATGCACAACTGAAAAACATCAGTGTGGGGCTGACTGACACCACTGGGTTTCACCGGTCATGGTGAACTGATGCCATCAATTCCAACAGTCTGGGGTTTGCTCCCTTTTCATGAACAGAAGGAGAGAGTTCCAATAAAGCAGGGAAATCAGTGAGGTCTCTACAGGTACTGGGCATTAGACCTAGTTTTTTACCTATAAAAATCTCACCCCTGCCTGAGTGCTGTTTGTGAAAAAAGAAGGAAGTCAACCCAGTCTTAGTGAAGAAAATTACTCCAGCTCTTCTGTCGTAGCTTTGAATAAATATTGGTAAGAATTTGTTAGTGATTTCACATAAGGAATCAGCAAGGACTGGATGTCACATGGGAAACACCTTCTTATCCTGAAGAGATGATGACACTTAGACCAGTACCAGATAGACTATTTTGTCTTTGATTGGTTTAGCAGGATGGGACTGGGGGTTGCGTGATGTTTTCAGCTTGAGAGATGTGTGTGGCAGGTGTCAGAGGGAAGATTTTTGAGCTGGATCCCGTGACAATCTAATTAATTTCCCCATACTGTCCCCTTGCTCTCTGTAAACACCCTGTGTAGGAGTTTTCCTGGTTTGAGAGAGTCCTTCGCTTGCCACTAAAATATCTTTGCTTGGCCAGTGAGGACAGCACATGAGGTAAAGCAGCAGTCACCTTCCTTAGACTTGTGTTGCTCAGATTCCTCACAAGGGCTTGTTTTGATGGCTGGGAGGTAGTTCTGTCCCCACAACCTTTCAGTGGACTCAGTCCAACTGTAGATGCAGGTTTCTCTTCTATTGCTACTGAACAAGAACGGCTTTCTGTTGCTCTTCCTGTATGAACGTGCTGTCAGGGTTCTGCTCTGTGTTGAAAATTAATGATTTATTTTATTTTTAGTTCTTCCTGCTGCTTGCCAAGGGACCAAGAAAAGGACCTGCACAGCTATCTCAATATCTTGGTGTTTTGCTCAGTAGCTGATACTCACAACTGCCTGTGTATTGGATGGAATTGCATTAAAACTTGTTTTATTTGTTGTATTTTCTTTAAATGCTTAGACATTTTAGGTTCCTCTTCTTCAGTAAGGCTGTGCTTATCCATATCTTCACTGAGAAGACAATTTGTCCTCCTGAAACTGCTTAATGGAACCTGTACGCTGGTTGGCTAAATTGCTTTAGGAAGAGGGGACAGTCCAGAAACAGTACACTTAGGTTTTTGAGGGGAAAAGCCCTGTTCCTCTTCACTTTGTGATGGATTATTCAACACCACTGAAAGCTTGTCATGGTTTTACTGAAGTCTGCAGTGGCAGTTTGAATATTGCTCTGGCAGAAGGTTGCTGGCACGTGAACTGGAGCGAGGACCTACCTGAGAGTGAGATCCTAGCATGTACCGGTGAATTCTCTTGCATCTGCTTCACGCCTTGATACTGCCTGTGTGCAAAACCAGTCCTGGAGAGTCATAGAACCCAGCCTGACAATGGCTGTTAGATCACAGGCCTGGGGACAGGCCACCTGGGGTTTCATCCCCACACACTGTGTGACTGTGCAAACCTTGCAACCTCTTTGTGCCTCAGTTCCAAGCAGTTAGATGGAAATAGCAGTTTTCAGACCTGCCTGCAGCTGTCCCCGTTCTGCTGTCCCCACCCCCCTGTTCAGCTTCTCAGGTGTGTTTTGAGGCTGGGGGATGGCAGGCGGTGTCAGTGTGTGAAGAACCTTATTTCATTCTCACTGAAGGGACCACAGTGACCTATCGACAGTTAACTGCTACCCTTGTAGAAGCTGAATAGCTAACCAACCTCTCAGGAGAAAATCTTGACACCGTTGAACTCTGTGGAAATCTTGTCAATGATTTTTCAGTGAGGAGTGAATTTTTACCTTGTCTGTCACTTTCTCTCACTAGACTGGAGCCAGGACAAACCACCCCATAGATTCTCACAGCCAGGTGTCGTTGGTTGTGTTTTAGTTTGCATCATCAGTTGTTTTAAAACTCTTATTCCTGGATGGATTGGAGAGGTTCAGTTAAGGAATTTGCTGGCTATGCTTTTATTTAGCAAACAGAGACCCTTGGTGGTTGTGCTGCAAATGGCTTTCTGGTGCTTTAGAGGTTTTTTTTGGGGGGGGGGGGGTGAGGTTTATTGGAGTTTACTCAGCTGTTCTAAACTGTTGTTACTACAGGATTACAGAATCATTTACATTGGAAAAGATCTTTAAGATCATCAAGTCCAACCATTAACTCACCTGTCCCCACCTACCCTAAACCCTGTCCCTAAGCTCCAGATCGACATGACTTTGACTCCTACTGTACCACACACTTCTGATTGACAAACAACTAAACTCGTGATTTATGACAACCTTTATGTTCACGTGGGATGTTTACAATGCAAGCAGTTCTCCCCATTCCATCCTGTATCTGTGGCTTCTACTGAGGTTCTCCCAGTTGGTGTAATGCCATCAGAGTCCTCACTGACCTCTGCCACAGCAACATCCTTTATAAACAAGGGAGAATCTCAGTGGCCTGAACTGTATTGAGCCTGATGTGTCTTTATTTAAAGAGTATGCTACCAGTTTTAGCTATTTTGAAATTGTTTTCAAGGTGTAGTTTCAGCTTGAAGGAAATCATCTTTGCAGTAGCTATGGGTGTAGCAGGTTGAATTGCCTGAGAGGCAGCTGCCTTTTCGAGGACTTGGTCAGTTCCAGGAATTTGCTCTTGGCACTGTGATGTTTTCCTTGGGTTTTGCCTTATGATTCATAGATTCATAGAATGGTTCAGGTTAGAAGGGACCTTAAAGGTCATCTAGTTCCAATCCCCTGCCATGAGCAGGGACACCCGCCACTAGACCAGGGTGCTCAAGGCCCCAGGCAATCTGGCCTTGAACTCTTCCAGGGAGGGGGCAGCCATAACCTCCCTGGGCAACCTGGTCCAGTGTCTCAGCACCCTCATTGTGAGGAACTTCTTCCTGACTTCCAGTCTCAACCTCCCCTCTTCCAGCTGGAAACCATTCCTCCTGATCCTACCACTCCAAGCTCTTGGAAACAGCCCCTCCCCAGCTTTCCTGTAGCCCCCTTCAGGGACTGGCAGGCCCCTGTAAGATCTCACCAGAGTCTCCTCTTCTCTGGGCTGAGCAGCCCAAACTCTCTCAGTTTGTCTCCATAGGAGAGGTTCTCCAGCCCTCCACTCATCCTCGTGGCCTTCCTCTGGACACGTTCCAACCACTGTGCTTGGTTAGGAAGGTCATTATCTCAGTGCTAAATGCCAATAGAGCAGTGTTTTCTACTCAAGGCTCTGCCTCATTTATTGCTGCCTTATGTGTAGGGACTTGGTATTTGATACTGAATATAGAAACTTGTCATCTAAGAAAAAACCCCACAGGATTTCTATCAGGATTTTCTATCTGATTGATAGAGGCTTGGGTTTTTTTTTCCCTAACAGGAACAATGTGTGCCAAGGACCATCCCATACTACCCTGTTGCATCCTACAGCTAGGACACAGTGTGAGGATCTGGTCTGAAGGCACTCTCTCACCAAAACAGCACCACTTTCCTTTCTGGGAGGGCATCCTTCTCTTGATACGTTCATGCTTCTTGCAGCATCATCCTCCGTCTGGGGACTAACCTGTAATTAAGCTAGCAAATACCAGCCTTAGTAAACAGCCACAAACCTAACCCAGCCCTTCAGAGAGACACTGCCCATCAGCTAGTAACGCCTTACGACAGTCTAGGAGTAGCTGGTGAGGTTTTTCACTCTTTTAATGGCAGCAAAGCTGGGATTTGCAGTTTATAAAAGCAAACAGACAAGCAGAGAGCTATTTTTAGAGCTGTCACTAGAACTAAATTAGTAGCCCCTAAGATTTGGTTCTAGCAATTGCTGTGGGCGAGCAACTTGTAGAGGGTCTGTTTTGAACTTCATTGTGAAGACTAAACTGTTTCGCTCGGGTTGGAATACTGCAAATCCAAAGCACATTGTTATCAAGAGTTCTTGTGAAGCAACTAACTACACTGAAATCAAGTTTCATGTCCACGAGTTCATGAGGAGGATGCACTGCAGGGCTTACAGCAGTGACCCTACAAGAGTTGTAACAACAGTGTCTTTAAAAAGCTGGTTGTGGAATATGGCTCCAGCTATGATGGATTCTCAAGAGTTAATGAATTCAATGACTCCATGATGAGGGGGGGTTATTTTTCAGTATTTTTCTTTTAAAAATAAGAATCTGCTTTCAAAAGCACTGGTTCTTCTCTCTTTTGGGCCACATAGCACAAGTCCTTGAGGATGAATTCCTATTTCCTATCACTCCAAATACCTTTCTGCAGGTGGTAGGTACTTTTCAGCTTCTTAGCTGTCATACTGTTCAAACTTCCTTGTTCTAAGCTCCCTGTAGAAAGGGAAGTCAGTGAAATCTATGAAGTTAACACCTGGGCATTGAAGTGTGTTAAATCCCTGTGTATATGTTCTCATTTGGAAGTAGGGTGGCCTTTAACGCCGGTTGCATAATGCTCAGCGGGATGGGGGGGATTCATCACATTGTACAGTTCAAGGATGATGAGCAGGTTCTGACCAAGATATGGGAGAACACAGGGAAAGGGCTCTAACCTCCTGTGTTCTTGGGGTGATGACTTACAGCAGAACTCCTTGGCCTCAAAGCTCAGTACCTCCAGACTAGCAGAGCTAGCTGCTAGGAGCACGGTGTGAATGTTGCCAGTATAACTAGGTTTGTTTTTACAGTGCCCATCAGATGTACGCTTGTTTCTCAGAAAATAATCTGCCTTTCTCTTTTTCTTCTTCATTTCTATCTGCCTGGATCTGGAGGATGAGAGTCCCTCTTAGCATTCACACAAGCAGCCAGCACGTAAGGAAAAAACACACACAACAGGTTTGTTTTGGACAAGTCTGTCACTAAACTATGAAGCTTGTATGGGTTTACTGTCATCCTGCAGTGGAACAGCGCATGGTTTTCCCCATGTACTGTTTCCCATCCTGTGTGTTTGTCACCAGTCAAAGGAAGCGTGGAAGCTTAGCAAAGCAACAGCAAACCTGAAGCCATTAAGCTACAGCTTTCCTAATGTGGATGGAAAAGCTCCTCCTGAAGGCAAAAATGGGGACCTGTGGGTCTTTACTTATTTGAACTTGCTGGGTGTTTGTATTTCATAGAAGAGAACACTGGTTTTTATTCTTCGGGCACTGTATTGAGCTCTAAGCTCAGATAAAGGAACACACAGTCACAGAATCAATAAGATTGTAAGAGACCTCCAAGATCATCCAGTCCAATCACCAACCCACCCCCACCCTGCCCACTAACCCTAAGGCCACATCTACGTGGTTTCTGAACACCTGATAATCCAATCCAGAAAAGCAAAGTGGATCTCAGTGGTTGTTGATGTGACTGTGGTGGTCACTGTGTTATGCTGGCAAGAATTCTGTGGATACCATTTGCTTCTTTCCTGAACAGCTGATTTACGTGTAGTTTGTTGAGGAAGACATTTTCACCCATGTGCTTCTGTTCTGGGCCTAATCCAGCATAAAATCCTAATTAATTCTATTCTGGACTGGTGTAACTTCATGTTTCTAACTTGTGTTGTGTCTCCATAATACCTCAAATGCGTGTCTCTCTGAGTCTTCATCTGCTTGTCCACCCTTGTTTGTAAGTGGGTTTCTCTGGATCTCAAAAATGGGACTGCAATGGCTTGAATACTTCAGAAACTTTGGTTTAGGCAGAGAAGCCAATTTTTGCTACTGTACATCCCATGAAGGCTGGTTCACACTCAAACGTGGATTTCACAGAGCAGTGGAGAAGGTGGCCTTTTCTATGACACGTGCCATCAAATTCTATGATCTTATTACTGCAACAGGATGGGGCTTCTAGAAAAACAAACCACTGTGAATCGCCGCCCAGGGTTTAAGGGATAACTGTGGAACAATAATCCTGCAGAAGAATTGGCACATGAAAGATTTTTCCTAAGAAACCAGGTCTGCAAGAAGCAAACTTCTTGCCGTGGGTTCCTGTAAAACCTGTATGGAAAAACAAAGACAAATATTGGAGTGGTTGATTTTGTTAGACTCTTAAAGGTGTAAAATGCTTTTCTTACGATTGAAGCTGACAGTTTATTTTAAATAATAAAAAAAAGCCTGTATGCAGTGACAGGAAAATGAGCTCAACGGGCAGTTCTATACAAAGTCTGAAGGGGGGCACAGTTACGGGGATTCTCATTGTTAGGAGTGGGTTTACTTTATGACTTCCCCAACATTTTGCAGCATTAGCTGTTCACACACAGACACACAGAACTATATAGTCTTAAAAATATCTCCTTTGGTGATACCTGAGGATTGCTCAAGCTTCTTTCCCACTGCTCATACTGACAGCATGAGCTCTGATATTCATTTGTCTTGGCATGAGTTACTGCAGAATGCCTCTGCAAGTCTGTTATTTGAGAGCCTTTTTGAAATAATTTTGAACATGAGAAACCTTTCTGCAGATTAGCATTAAGAATTCTCTGACGTGCTCTCCGTGTGTCTGTATCCGTTACAGACAGTTGTCTACTCTTCCTTTGACATATTTTTCAGTGGGATCGATCCAAGCAGTGAGTCAATCCCTATCCCATTATTACAAGAACAGGGCTTTTATTTCTCCTCTTTGAACAGTTTCTTACTCAAGAGTAAGGGAAAAAAGACATCTGTGGGTGGTGTTTCGTAGTTTGAGACACCTTTAGAAACATCTCAGAGAGGATTTTTGAGGTGGTTAATTTCTGAGACTTCCTCGTAGACACTGCACTGGGTTTTTCATTTCCCAACACTGTCTTCACCCAACTAACAACAATCTGAAACGTCGTGTTTGGGAGGAGCTGTAGAAATACCATTTTAGGCTGTGTTGGGGCTGGATCTGCCCCTAAAGAAAAGAAAACCTTTGTTTCTGACTTTGATTTTCTACTTCTTGAAGTTTATGTGCTTCATGAATGCTTCTGTCCCCATAAAATGAAAAAGCAGACAACTTAAGGGGTTTGATATTTTTATTTATTCCCACAGCAAGCATCTAATTCATCTCTTTGCCTTTCTTAAATAAACCAACGACACACGGCTGATCTGGCATGTTACGGTCTAATTTCCATTCCGTTAAATGGGATTTAAAGAGTGGAAAACATCAAAACTGACAAAATCTGTATTAAATCACAAGGTTCTTTGACCAGCCATGGTTTTTCACAATGCCTGTAATACATGAAGTTTGTTTGCACACAAAGATTGTCTTGACCTGTTTTCAGTAGTCTGGCATCTCGTTTTTGTTTGGACCCTTCTGGAGTTTTAGATAAACCTGCAAGAATGTGCTTTTACTAAGTAAATTTTTTAAAGGAACTCTTTGGTATTTGTAGTAAATGTATTTATTTACCAGTGTGTGCAACGACTGATTCTTGTATTTTCACAGAATTTATCACCTTGTCATAGAGGTTTCGGTGTTTGTCAGTACAAAACTGTCATCAGTTGATCAAAGAGGAGATTAACCAATTAATCTAATTAATGTGCTAACGGGCCAAAAAAAACCCAACCAAATAAGGAAGGTTCAAAACCACTTAGGATAATTAGAGGCAAAAACAACAATCAGTTTCATTTCAGGAAAACCAAGACACATTTAATACACACATCATAAAAACCTCAAAACAAACACACACAGAGATTAAGCACATGGTCTTACATAACTGGGATGAGCTGCTACCTCCATCCCCTCACAGGGAGGATACTTCCAGCAGTTCTTTTCCCTTGTGAAAACATGATGTCCATCTTTTAGACTGTACATACCTCCCTCAGGGTATTTTAAGGGCTAGCTCCTTTTTCCATGCGCCTCCAACACAGTCCCCTCCATTTCCAGCATACCTATTCTCACGGACCAAGAACAAGGACTACCTCTCCATTTCAGCAAATGATGGATTGCAGGCAAAACCTTTCCTCTGCTGAAATCTGAAGTTCCACTCACTCTCCAGCAGGATCCCATGGCAAGGTGGCCGCTTTGCCCAGCTGCAGCGACAATGTGTGTCCTCTCTGAACTGACAAAGTGAGGAAGAAGCAGGGAACTGGAAATTTCTCAATGCCTCAGGCAACCTGTTCAAGTTCAAACTACAGTAAGAACACACTGCAGAAATGTTCTTTCTAATTTCTAATTTGTCTGAAACAACATCTTTCCCTGCCCAAGGTTATCCCATTGTAAATTACCTACAGAGCATACAGAGGTTATTTAACGTCAGGAGTTTCCAGTGCTGTTTAAGCTGTATTTTCACCTTTCATGCTAGGATCAGTTCAAAACCAAACAGATGGCCATAGAAAGTCAGGCTGTCAGTCTTCATTCTACCCAATTCTCAGCCTGTAACTTCTCTCAAGAGGAGAGGGCCTGGCTTCCTTTGCATCACTGTGCCAGCACCACAGGAGGCATCTGCTGGAGCCCACTGAGGGAGGTCCTTGGAGCCTGGAGGTGATGGAGTTTCCCTTCAGTCTAAAAACTCACTCTCTTCTTTACTTGTGAGGGAAAAACTTGCTCCCCCTTAGTTTTTTTTTTTAATTCCCAGGCATATTGTTAGTGTTCTCCTCTAACACAAAGCATGATCTGATTCTTGGACTCATCTGAGAGATTTACCACAGTGTTTCAGCACGGCTACGGCAAAGACAAAAAACAATTCATAACACCTCAGTCTTGCTCACAAACTTCGTGGAACACTACACAGATTAGGATACGAGTCCTGCAGCATGGAATAAGCTGGGATGTGGGCTGGAGTAGCACATGAATTGCGTGGCTTGCAGTAACACAGTTTCTCAGGTGTACGGCAGGAATAACTGGGTTGAGAGAGTGACAGCTGTGACTATGAGCTGCTGAGCAATTACCATTCAGACATGAGGAGGAGGCAGACTTTCTCTCCTGCATCTTCCTGGAGATCTCCTACATGGATTGGATTAATTTCTCTAAGAGGCAGTACACAAACAGATGCTTTTGAGAAAGTCAAAAGACACATTTGGTTAACTCTGAACTGATAAAGGGCAAGACTAAGGCCTGTTTCTTCAGAACTGGAAAGGAAAGAATCACAACTCTTCAAACCAGATGATCAGCTCCAAGACATCAGAACCAAGCACTGGTAGCAGTTTCATGACAAGGCTGCATGAATGAGGGTACTGGCTTCCAGTTCAGGTAGATGGTGTGATTGATTGTAACAATGGGAACAGAACTGGTACAAGATGAACACAGATAACTCCACACTGGGAACAAAAACACACCAATGACAGTTTATGCACCCTACCTTCACCATCTAGGTAACACCCACTATAGTCCCTCTTACTCCAGTCCTTTCGTGTTGCGCTTTCTCAGTGTGCCTGTCTCATCTGAATCACTGGCCTCTTCCCTTTTCAGTGCTGCATTTTCATTTTCTGACTCCACAGGCAGAAACTCCTCTTGGGTTGACTCTTCTATTTCACTGCAGTTCTCAGAGTGGAATCCAGCATTCTCTGCTATGACAGCAGGGTCATCATTCCCACAACAACAGCAGCACTCCTCTGTGCTTTGGCTACGATGAAGGTCCGTCTCCTCCTCACTGTCACTGTTTACCTCATCCTTTTCCTGGGATAAATCATAAGCAGCCCTTGTCACAGTGAGATCTGATAGCAGGGCTTCACTGCTCAGCTGCTCCTCCTCTTCCATGCCCTCCATTCTTTCTGCCAGCTCTTCTGCAGAGGGCTGGCTCAGGTCAGGGTAATCTACAAGGATCGTGTCCAGTTTGCGTTTGAAGCACTCGGAATTGTCATAGACAGGATAGGTCTCTTCTGGGTAACCTTAGGAATAAAGCGATAGGAAGCTTCAGTTGTTAACAAGGGATTTAAAAGTAGTAGCACTGACTTCAGTGATGGATGCAAGAGTTTGTTAGAGCAGTTGTTTTTAGCACTGTCAGTGTGTCATTTATTAAATGACACACACACATCACAGTATTAAATCCATGTTGGGAATGTGCAAAAAAACAACTTGCTGGGTGACAATGGAAAAAACTCCACTCATTTTCAGGGAGCCAGGATTTCAACCCTTTCAGGAGTGAATATCTGAGCTTTGCTGAAAGCTATGGGAGCTAACCGGTGAAAATTACATTGCTTAGATCTTTAAATAGATTTGTTTGTTTGTTTCTGTCTACAGCTTCATGTTCTGAAGGCTTTTGATATAAATATTTATAAAGTTGAAAAAAAATAGGTATGTCACCAACGCTGTGCATTTCATTTCATTTCAGAAAAGCATCACGAACTCAATGTAAGAAAACAAGAGTTCAAGGACACGATGATTTATGTTTTGGATCATTTTTGAACACTTTTTGAAAAGTAATTTAAAATTCTGATAGTAAGCACCTCAGCCTGGAGATGGTGAAGAGGCATTTATGTAACAAGGGATCACTAAGGAACAGGAAAGAATTAAAATGAAGAACAGACGCCCTGAAGCTCACTTTTACCACACTGGAGCAAAGAATGACTAATCAAAAGTACAAATGTTAAGTTACCCAAAACACACTGACTCTGATTTCCAAGGGGTTTAGGGTCCAGCATGAAATGTAGCCCAGCAAGAAAGGTTAATACATGAGCCCACAGCAGCCAAGACCCAACAGCAGACAGACATGTGAATCCTTATATGCCACTTCTGTCAGTGGAGGTTAGAGGCCTCAAAAATCTATTTTCTTTCTATTATGATTGGAAAAATCAAACCACCTCTTGTAAAGTTTAGAACATTGACTTCTGAAAAGGAAAGTTAACAATGTTGTTTGAAAATATCTGGGCTATAAGTAATACCTAATGAGTGGTTTTGTCTCATCATGTTAACAGTAAGAGAGGCTCTTGCTCACCTTCCCAATCCTCCATATATGGAGCTTCTTCAGCTTCCTTCTCAGGGGAGATCCCATCTATGAACTTCCCTTCTTTCATAACTCGAGTAATTTCCCGGAGTTGCTGAAGTAACCTTTTCTCCTGGTCTGTTGTAACGTTTTGAGTCCTGCTAGAAAAGGGCAGACAGTAGAATTCAGTTCATTGTTATTACAAAACATTAACAGAGTTTGAACCCAACTGTTTGGTCTGTCCCAGCAGCACAGGCTGCAGCTGTGACCACGAATCAACAATTCTGCAATACACAGGTTTATATGTTTATCCAGAAAGGCTGCAAACTTTCAACTTGACTTTTGGTAGTGTGAGGGCAAAGCACCATACAAGGAAGAGTTACAGTACAAAAGGCACCACGAAGATTTCCAGTCTTCAAAGGAGTGTTTGGTGTGAATGAGGGACTTGCCTTGTTTAAAGCATTGTAAGAAAATGTAATTTGGAACCTATGATCCATCTAAAGCAGCCTGTGGTGCTGGTCAAACCGTATCTCACAGATAGTAGTCTCAAAAGTCAAGTGATCCCTGATTATCACGACTAAAGGGAATCAGTTTGAAAGGCTTCATTAAAAACTGTTCATTGGACCCACTGTCATCTTATTATAGAATCAACAGTGCTGCCCAGGGGGCGAAGCAGGAAGTAGAATTTTTAAATGAAAAGAGGGTAATTTCATTTAATTTTAACTTGCCCTTTAGAATCAGAGGGGAAAGACTGAAATTATTATCAGATTAAAGACAAACTGTCATTTTCACTCATTCTTCACTGCTGATTCCAGTAATTACTGCTGCTCAGGTAACGCAATTACTTACTGTTGCAACAAGAATGCTTTCAGTGGGTAAGATCACGTCGTCATTTCATGTTATTTTCTGTTTAAAAAAAACCCACAAGTGTCTTAAACTTTTATGGACAAAAAAAAAAGCATTTGGTGGGTGTTGATCTGAGCTGTGTAGGTGAGAATCACAGAATCCTAGACTGGCTTAGGCTGGAAGGAACCTTAGAGATCATCTACTCCAACTCCCTGCCATGGGTAGCGATGCCTCTCAACCAGACTTGGTTGCTCAAGGCCTTATCCAACCTGGTCTTGAACACCTCCATGGAAGGGGCAGTCACAAACTCAATTGATTCCAGAGTCTCTCTACCCTTGTACTGAAGAACTTCTTCCTAAGCTCTAGTCAGTTTAAAACTCTCCTTCAGTTTAAAACCATCAACCCTTGTCCTACTGCTAGATGCCTTCAGGAAAAGTCCCTCTCCTGCCTTCCTGTTAGTTCCCTTTAGGTATTGGAAGGCAGCTATAAGGCCCCCAGAGTCTTCCCTATAAAGACACTGGCTATACGTAGCGACAAAAATGGTTCTTCAAGGCCACACTGGATGGGGCCTTGAGCAATCTGGTCTAGTGGGGGGTGTCCCTGCTCATGGCAGGGGGATTGGAACTGGATGATCTTTAAAGTCCCTTCCAACCTGAACTTTTCTATGATGGTTGTGCTTGTTTCATCTTGGGTTGAGCAGGTGTTTGATTTCTCAGTGCCAGTTCTTGGAATCAGTGTGTTGTAGGCAGCCTCTATCACCCACCAGAGAGGGAGGTGAAGGGTGAGCAGTACCCCAGGTGAGACAAGAGGATCTCTGATGAGCTCCAGACTGTAGCAGATATACATCTAATCTCAAGATTAGACAGCTGTTCAGTGAATTGTAGGGGTGAGATGGGAAGATTGAAGCTGGAAACAGATTAACAGGTTTGCAGGTAGGTGATTAGTATCTACCTAAGCCTAGTTTCAGGTACTTGGATTGTCATAAACCCGAAATTTTTCAGCATCCATCTCAAGCTTTTCATCTTACTAATGGCTGTGTCTACAGCAGCACTTTATCAGGTACTTTGTGCTACTCTACATATACAGGAATTATGGTGGCACAACAGTTACCCCACTACAGGCAGAAGGGGCACACTGGTTAAAAAGCCAAATCAACATCCTGCTGGTCTATGTGATGGTGATCTGGATGCTGACCTAGGGCTGAATTTTGTGCCAGGCTGCCCACATGGTTGTCTGTAACTGAACTTAGCTCAGGAGCAGCTCCACTGGTTTCACTAGCAGCTTCGCAGCTGTGTGACTGACCATCAGCTTGTCTGGGCTTCCCCTGAGGGACACTCTGCACCAGTCTGAGAAGCTGACACAGTCCCACAGCTACACAGAGGTCACACTGAGTCACTCACTGAGTTGTGGTGGCAGCTTATTCTGCAGAACAAGCAAAGGTGTGTGACAGCATCTTCTCAAACGAGAGGGTTATGCAGATGTAGACATTGAGATGTGAATTAAGAGGCACAGAGAAAAACAAATGGTTTCATCAGCGAGCTGTCTTTGACAGAAGCTGTAATAACTGCCAAACTCATCCTCCCTTTACAGACAAGTGCATATCATTTGAATATCTATCATCTGGATTAAGACAGAGGCCTCTGTGCCACAATGCAGAGATGTGCTGGCTCAGGTAACAGCTGCACTGCTGGGGCATTTCAGGTAGCAATATTCCTCTAGGAGCCCTTCTGATTGCAGCATGAAAGTAAGAAACTGCTGTAGCTGAGCACTTCAGGACTCTAACAAACAGAAGCAGTGCCATGATGAAAAGGGATGGCTGTATTGTAGCTACAAACACACAGAGCAAAATTAATGACCTTTTCTTGCACTGTAAGCCTTTTACATCTGTGGTCCTTAGTACTCCTGTGTGTGGTTTTCCCTTGTAAATCTCCCATACACAGGCAGCCAGGCATCTTGTGCACTGCCAGCATCCTATGGCAGTCTTCCTAGAGGCCTTAAAAGAAGCAGAAATAGTGTATGGACTTTGGTTTCTCCCCATCTGCAGGGAAATTTATCATTTTTAAGCTATCTGGAGAAGCAGTGCTCTGAAATTCAGAGCCCTTGTGCTGCAGTAAGGCAGTTGTGCTTTCTAATGAGAGTGTCCAGCACTCTTCCTTTTTATTTAAGTCTATCAACACCCAGACTGAATAAGCTTAGTGCTGTACTCTGTGCTCTAATTATGTTCTCTAACCATACATTTTATTTTAAGACATTCACCCAGTGTTACTGAACTTATTGAGCATCACAGTGTAGATTAAAAAAGCTTCGAAGTATGGGGGTGTTTGAAAAATGGCTATTTGCTCCATCTAGAGGCGCTTTTCCCCTTCTCTTTAAAGAGGCTTCATAGAAAATTCTCTGAGATTCAGATTCTGATTTCCCCAGAGGCTTTTGGATCCATCTATATAAATAGTTCGGTTGAACAAAGAAGGGAAGTTCTACTAAATAGAGGCTTCGAGCCAGTAACACAGACTGGAACAAATAATGGATCAGACCCTAAACCCATTTTCTCAGTAAAAAACTATTTGATCCTGTGTGTCAGCATGGTATCTAGGCAATCGTAAGTAAATTTCTGGCAGCTTAGACCATCGTGTTAGCCCTTCAAAACACAGGTATTAGTCAAGAGTATCCATTTTGCTAACAAAACCAGGGCAGCTCAAGGGGTCTCCCACTAGAACCGGGTCTAAAGCTGGCATGTCTGGCACCTCATCTTGCTGAGAGAAGTGCAGCTGCAATACAGGGTGTGGTGCAGAGTGGGCAGAAGTACATGCTCCAAGAGCATCAGCTCTGAAGCATCAATTTGGCATGGAATTGTTCCTACCAAAGGGTTAAACCAGGCACTGCATGATGCAGACAAAGTTAACACCCGTTACATTCTCAGTTACATTCTCAGCAGCTCTTGTCTGCTTGCAGACAACACCTTAATATTCATGGGGTTTAGATTTTCAACACTGCAGTTATGCCTTGTCCTGTTGATGTTGTTGTTATACTCCCTATAAAAAACAAAGACTTGTTGCCAGCGTTTCTTTCTAATGTAGAACCGTGATCTCAGATTTATAGCAAAATATAAATCAGAAACATTAATATTTATTTTTTAATATAAATGCATAAACATAATAAAATTTAATAACCTGATTTTGCTGCTCTTTTTTTTTCCTTTATATTTACAAGAAAATGTGTGGATTTACTGGTTACAGGGTAGAAGAAAGTTATAGAATCAGATTATTATAGTATTCTGTCTTCAAAGAAATATTTTATGGGTATTCTAATGGGTCTCTACATAGATTTTTACAGCACTTCTATTTAGAAAAATAATCTGTACAACTGCAACATAACATAAAACAAGTGAGTCTCTTAGGAACCATTCACAATGTGACTATAGTGACACAAGACATGTACTTTAAATCAGAGTTACTACTGTTGGAAAGGACCTCTAAAATCAGCAAGTCCAACCTTCAAACCAATACCTCCACAACTTCTAGATACAACCCACAGTGCCACATGTACTGACCTACTGAACCCCTCCAGGGATGGTGACTCCACCGCCTCCCTGGGAAGCCTGTAACAATGTTTAAATAATCTTTCACCAAAGAATTTATCTTAATTTCCAGTCTGAACTTCCCCATGAGATGCTGAAAAGAGAAAAGCTGCAGAGCAGGAAGTGTCATGTGTAAAAACCCTATTTCTGCAATCTGAAGTAGTAATAAACATGCAATTTTAATACAGCCAATGCTGTATTAAAAGAAGAAAGTCTGATTTCTGATCAGAACAGCAGCTCTCCTGAAAATGCTGTGATTTGAAACATACCTGTCACAGTTAGGTCCCACTCTGTTGATCAATTTTTCCATAGCCACTTCTGTTTCTTTCAGTTTTTCCTGCAGTTGAGTGAGCTCATAATCAGCTGTAAAACAAAATCCCAAGATCTGTCAGTAGCAGCTCTGTAAAGTATCTCTGTCCCATCATTACAAGTAGTGTGCACCGTACCAAACAAAAGCATTTTTAAGGGAACTACAACACGCAGCTTGAAAAGTTCTACCTCCTTCTCCTGGTACAAGAAGGTGAAGATTACTGCCCGTGATAATAGGACACACAGAAAACACCTGCTTCCAAAGCAACTTCCAATAAGCAGAGTGAATGGGGCACTGTTTTGGAGATTAAAATCGGGGAAAAAAACAAACAAAAAAATGGTATTTTCAAGGAAACCAGAGTGGTTTACTGTCTACTGCAGAATTAATGCTGCTCATGGAATTCCCTCCTAAGTTCTTGGGAACAGAGACAAAATGTCATTTGAGCTTTTTCTAATAAAGTTTAAGAAACCTCATCTTCACAGAAGAGAATAGAATTTATGGGCTGTAGAGGTGTGCCAGGACAGGCAGGGAGTGTGAGCCTTCTACCAGGCTTAACAGAATAAACAACAGCCACACAGTATCTGTCTGGGCAGCAAAGTGCACCATTTCCACAGCTGCTCTAGCGTCCCTAGAGAAATCACAGACACACGTTCATACACAAAGCCCTTCAATTAGCCAAACTCGTGGAATCATTACAGCTGGAAGGCATCTCCAAGATCATGAAGTCCAACCATCAACCCAATCCCACTCTGCCCACTAAACTCTGTTCCCCAGGGCCACATTACTTGTTTGAACTCCTCCAGGGATGGTGACTCCACCCCCTTCCTAGGCCGCCTGATCCAACGCCTGACCACTCTTGTCAGGGAAGAAATTGTTCCTGATGTCCAATCTGAACCTCCACTGGCACGACTTGAGGCCATTTCCTCTTGTCCTATCGATAGTGACTTGGTAGAAGAGACCAACCCTCACCTCTCTACACTCTCCTGTGAGGTAGTCCTAGAGAGCAATGAAGTTTCTCCTCAACCTCATTTTCTCAAGGCTAAACAATCCTAGTTCCTTCAGCCATTCCTCATCATACCTGCCCCTCCAGACCCTTCACCAGCATCACAGCCCTTCTATGGATCCACTCCAGCCTCTCAGTGTTCTTGTACTGAGGTGCCCAAAACTGAACTCTGTACTTGAGATGTTAAGTCTTAACAGTAAAGATGCAACAACACGGACATAAACAAAACAAATCAAGCTCCTTGCTTGGCTTTTGTTGGTCACCCTTCAAATCATACAGCTGAGACTTTGCTGCTCCCCAGTGCAGAACAGAATGAGAACAGCCTGGTTTATTAAATACTCAGCTGCTTCAGGCACACCCATTTGAGCAACACAAAGGCAATGGAATTCTGACATGGTAGGAATGGAGAAAGCTATCCACAAACATCCTGTTTTTTGAAAGATTTCTGTTCTGCAGGGATTGTCATTACTCAGTGCATCACTGCTGTCATTATTTTGCATGGCTGGGACTTGAAAAATAGGGGAAGAGAAATTTGCAATGAGAAAGGACGATGCTCTGTCACTACGTATGTGGTGACTCAAGACTTCAGGTTTCTCCTGCTCCAGTGACTGGTCCCCTGCTTTGCTAGAGCTTGCCAGGAATGCTTTATGAATACAAATGAAGACCTATACATAAAGAATAATTTTCACCACTAATTCTTTGGATTACAACGATGGTAAATGTTTAACTTAGTGCATTAGTTTCTCTTACCAAGCATTAGAGAAAAAAGAATACAATTACCATCGCTAATAATTTGAACAAAATTGCTGGGCACGATACAGTACATGGGCACTGAAAATACAATCTATAGCACTGAGTACATTAGGAATTCCTAATATGCACATTAATGTCAAGATAATTACAGCCATGTTAAGAGAATTACCTTAGTGCTAGCACTTTCTATAAAGCCCCAAGTACTTTTCTTCCCTATCACCATTTAGCCAGCCAAACACAACGCATTTCAGTACTGTTAAGGTAACTATTCATCCAGTCTTCAATACTAAACTTATGAATGTCTTATTAATGCCTACAAATAGTTGAGTCTATCCCATTGGTGGTTAGGTAGAAATCAAAAGAATATTTCAAGAGTAATATTTGCTGTCTTTGTTACACTCATGAAAACTTTGAGCATGGCAAAAAAAGGGAAGGGAAAAAGTAGGGAAGTGACTGGTGATAGTTAAATCACAAATTCAAAAAAATTAAGACAGATTTTATTAATACCTTTATATACTATTACTGGAATAGTGTGGATCTTGGAGTAATTATAGATGGACATCCTATTATCCAGCATAATCATTAGGTTTTAAGCAAATCCCTACAGTTAATTCAGTGAACTTCATGAAAAGCTATTCCTTACTGAGGGGCTTGGGATCAGGCTACTATTCCAGGGTCTCATTAGCAGAGATTAGAAAGTGATGATGCAGTAATTCACTTTAGACCTTGCTCATTTCAACACAGAAGCTTCTGTGTGCCCAGAACTTGAAGAACCTGGTTGGCCTGTGCCTCTATGGATACAACAGTTACACAGATACAGCTCAGAAGTTATACTCACTGATTTTTCTCTTCATGTTTCCAGGTGCAGCAGTAGGGTTTTTCCGTTCCCCAGCAGTAGTTCTTCCCTTGGATGCCAGCTGGTGAGTGAGACAAAGATGATTCTTCTAAGTTACTGCACTAGTAGTAGAGAATCATAGAGTGTACTGGGTTGGAAGGGACCTTCAAAGGTCATCTAGTCCAAACCCATACAACAAGCAGGGCCATCTCTAACTAGAACAGATTGCCCAGAGTACCAACCAGCCTGTCTCCACCACCTCTCTAAGCAGCCTGTTCCAGGGATTCCCCCACTCTCAGATTAAAGAACTATTTCCTCATGTCTCCTCTCATCTCAAGAGTCTTCATTTTTGGGACACAGGTAGATTTTTGATGCAGGTTCTGGTGGACAGCAGGATGACCATGAGCCAGCAATGTGCCCTCGTGGCCAATAGGGCCAATGGCATCCTGAGGTGTACCTGAAGGGCTGTGGGTAGCACGTCAAGAGATGTTCTCCTCCCCATCTTCTCTGCCCTGAAGAGGCCACATCTGGAATATTGTGCCCAGTTCTGTACCCCTCAGTTCAAGAAGGACAGGGAACTGCATTAAACAGTTCCTCAGCTGGGATAGTTCCAGCATGACCAATAAAATCACATGAACTCCCATTCTCCACCAACATGGTGCTTTTTTTGAGAAGGCATGCCACTCTTTCCCCTCTAAATGCTTTATAGTACAGTGTGTGACATACACAGCGTATGCATGTAACGTGTAGTCGTGCCTAACCAAATGCTGCGTCTATTCAAAATTACTGCAAGTGTTCCAGACCCACAGAGGAGAAAAAAATACTCCTCAAAAAAAAACCTGTAAGAAGTCAGAGGCCAGGACAGATCACAGAAACCCAAATCTGCATTCTTAGTTTGAGTCTTTGTAGCATGAAAATCCACAGGATTCTCCAATCTTCCAACCAGCAGTCAACAGACCAGCAATAGAACTTTTTCTCTAAGACCAAAAATGGAACCAGATGAGAGGAGTACCTACTGTTTCTGTTTAGAGACCTTTTTAGTTTCCACTTCCCTGAATTTTCAGTTTCCTTGACTTCTAAATTTATGTTGGTCTTACCTTAAATAAAATGTACAGGATATATAAGAAGATGCCGAATCCATATATAGGGATAATCTGACCCACAAGGCCTCTCCCAGTTCCACCAGCGCTTCCACCACCACTTCCACCTGCTTTGGCTTTGGCCATTGCTTCAGCAAGGTGAGACCTTGGGAAAGGAGGGGCAGCTCGTCTGTCAGGAGTGGCCTGGTGATGCATCCTTGGGGGAAAGCGGCCAAGGTTCCCTGCAAAAAAAGCCCAACACACAACCATTATTTTTCTTATGTCAGTTTTCACCCTTTAATTTGCAGCTTCAAACCGCAGCAGATGACACTGAACCTAACTTCTCTATTTTAAATGAGTCAGAATTGACACATAAAGTAACTTTGTTCTCTAAGTACTGTCAACTCACTAATCAGTTTTCTGCTGAGTCTGATTACTCAGTGTTACACAAAGACACATTAATGTATAAACCACTACCACTCTAACATCCAAATGCACAACTGCAGTGTTTACCCAATATAGGTTTTCAGATGTTGCCATAAAACTTTGTATTTTACATGATTTTACCACATAAAAGAACAAAAAAAGCAGCTGCACCTCAAACTGTTCTCCTTTAAAAGATGTTAGGTAAAGCAGTGTAAAGACAAGCCTGAATACAGCTTGAATGTATCCTGAAGGTCTTTTCCAGCCTGGATGATCCTATGATTTCTGTTCATTCTCCTCTACTAAAGGTACATAGTAAAAAGGAAAACACAAAGACTACCCGAAATGGAAAACACCCCAATATTCCGCTGTCAGGATGCCTGCAGGCAGCTGATGTGTGCAGTGAACACTCATGTTCTCTTCTTGTGAAGCTGGTGCCACTTGACTGTAAGAACAGACTCTATACCTCCTGTTATGGAGCTGAAAGGTTTTACATAAACTACCAACTTAGCATAGCTTTACAAAATGTACAGCATGTATTTATGAACATTAAATTGAAAAGGACTTTCTAAACAGCTAGTAGCTTGTTTTTACCTCTTTTCAAATAGATTTATAAAAACCCCATAAATTCTAATGCCAGTCCATGGCATAAAGCACAAATACGGTATTTAAAGGGCTTTTTGCAAATTGTAAGTTGTCTCCTACACATGAAATTATTACTGTGGAAAAGAACAATTTTCCTGTCGGAAAGGTTAACATTAAATTCTATACTCACTGTTTTCCCTAAAAGAAACTCTTGAAAATAGCTTTATTAGTGAAAGAGCCAGGCCCATGCTTCAAACCTTTTTCAATAAAAAGCCTTCTGATAACACTGAGAGGTCTAACAAATGGTAGTAAACTTTAAGAATGTTTTATTCAGAGGTGGTTTTGCCCCCAAGACTACAATAAGCACTTTATTAACTTCAAGAGCGACATGATTACTTCAAGTCCCTGAAACTTCTCTCAGGTACCTGCAGTTCTCAGTTCACGGAAGAGGACAACTAATGACAGAGATATGAATTGAGCTGTTCAATCAAGATTTATTCTTCCAATAAAAAAATAACTTCAGGTGAAATAAAGTTTGGTCTGCAGAGCAGGTGTAATGAAATTCTTGCTATCAAATTGAAAATACAGGCTATAAATTCTCATCTAAAACAGATCAGCTGAGGTATTAGGTCCTCAGTCAAAAGTAGGTGCTGGGGTGCAGCAGAGCTAACACTCTGAGTGCTCACATCATACCAGGCACCCCCAAAACCCTGTGGGACAATGGAAAGAGTACTGATAGTACATAGTGACGATGGAAAGAATATGTCGCCTGTTCTGAGCATTTGGCTGTGACTGTGATCAGTCAGCTTGTGACAGCACTGCATAAAGCCGGCAGGTCTACACTGGGAATGAACATCATTCACCCTGCAGCACTGAAAAAATTTTGGGGTGAGTTTTTTGTTCTTTTGTTGGGGTTTTAAGTTAGTTTTTCTATCGGATCAATTCAATCCTGCAGCCAAAGAAGCGTAAAATCAGTAATTGACAATTACCCAAGACATTAACTGACAACTGCCCACTGCTGTGGGAAAACAGCTTGACAAACTCTATCATCTGGAGTCACTGTAATCAGTGGGAAGCTGCACAGCAGCAGAAGTTACTGGAGAGATGGTACCTCCTCCCAGAGTGTCTACTCAGCTTCAGGCAGGTGGTCCTCACAGAGGCCCCTGTACTTTCCCAGTGCTGCCCCTGATGTGCTATGAAAAACCCCCGCTGCCATTCATCTGGTTTTCAGCACTAACAGAGTCTGCAATGCTATTATAAACTTGTACATAGAATCACAGAATCATTAGGGATTGGAAGGGACCTTGACAGATCATCTAGTCCAATTCCACCCACCACAGCAGGATCACCTAGACCAAATCACACACGAACATATCCAGGCGGGTCTTGAACGTCTCCAGAGAAGGAGACTCCACAACATCCCTGGGCAGACTGTTCCAATGCTCCCTGGGAAGAAGTTCCTGCNCAGCACTGATGAATCTACGCGTGAGCTGGCACAAGCAGGATGCAGGAACAACCTCAAAACAAACAAAACAGAATGAATAAATTTACTCTCATTATCTCACCAACTGGGGGATCTCTGGAGCATCACTGAGCAAAGGCACTCAAGTGGGGGCTGTGGGCACTGTGGAGTTCAATCCATGCTAAAGAACCTCAAACTCTCTATTATCTAAACACAGATGTTCTACTTGTCAAACACACAAGACTAGACAACAGTTAGTATGATACCCATGTTTGTCTATACCCAAGCTGCAAGACACTTGAATTGCTTAGAACTCTCCCCACCAACCTCCCATTACCACCTACTGTTGAGCTCTTAAAAGCCAGGAATACACAGTGCAAGCACACAAGCAGCCCTAGCCTCCAAATCATGTTTCCATTCACCACAACAGTGTTTCAGCAGCAACTTCAGCCTCAGTGTCCTTAAACAGCCTGTCAAACAAAATCAGTGTCACCAAAGGTATGGTTCCGGAAGAATCAGCCTGTTAGAAGAATGCAGGAAATAAAGTCACTGAACATGATGAGTCCCTGTGGGACAGCATCCAGCACAACCCACAAGTTCTTGTGACGTCCATCAGCCTCACTTGAGGGCAGGCCTGGGCAAAACTCTTTTCTCAGCCAAGACCTCAGGCTAACAGCCTTGTGGAGAGAAAGGCAAAGGGCAGCAAGGAATGGGAGATGCTGGTATGACCTCATTGCTCTAGAGGGTAAGAGGGGACATGCAGAGTGGGAGGGCTGGTAAGGACGATGTTTGATGGATGGGACCTGAATCTAAGGGATTCGTCATGCAGCACCTTTCTATAACAATCTAGCACAAGTCTACAGTACTGGAGCAGGGAACTAAACAACGAAGATAACTCAAATGAACTTTTATTTCATAGGCAATAAAAGCATTCCATACAGAAAATAACATAAACAACATAAATAAATAACATAAAAAGTAAATGATGTAAAAGTAAGTAACATAAAGAAATGAATCACGTTAAGTACATAAAACAGTAACCCCATAACATAAATAGCATTTTAAAATAACAAAGCAGCATAAATAAATATAAATAACATAATGAGGAGTACAGATAAAGCAATGGATCACAATTAATAACGATTTTCAAATTAATAATGAAAGTATTAGTTTTTAATAACACTGATAATTAAAAGGTCTCTTCGCAGGAGCTTTAGCCCCCACTTATGATAATAAAATAAACCGACATTTGCTTGTAGAAGGGAAAAGCAGAAGCTAAATCACGGCTGGAACAGTCAATTCATTGTCTGATACTCAAAGTGTCGCTAAGGATGGCCAGGGGAGAGGGACGGGACGGGACGGGACGGGACGGGACGACACTGATGAAAGAAGAAGCACGGGCGGCCGCGCTGGGGGCCGGTGCCCGAGCAGCAGCCGCAGCACCGAGCGAGCCGGGACAAGGGGTCCGAGCCGGGCTCTTACCCTGGGCTGGGGCGGGTGGAGCGGGGCCGGGCTCCTGCCTCCCGCCGCCCCGGGACAGAAAGGTCCGCGGCAGCAGGAGGGAGACGCAGAGTACCAGGCAGGAGACTACGACCACCCGGCAGCACGGACCCAGCGCCATAACGACCCACGACCGGCAAGGGGCCGACAACAGGGCCCCGCACCGCCCCGACAGAGGCTGCGCAGCCGCGGGCAGGTCCGCGCAGGCGCTCCAGGAGCGGCCCCTCAGGGAGGGCGGGAATAGACCTTACAGCGACCTTCTATTACCTGAAGGGTCACTGTTAGAAGGCTGAGGAAGCCTGTTCGCAAGGGCAGGGAACGAAAGGGCGGGTGTGTGTGTGTGGGTGTCATGGTTTTAAGCTGAAAAGGATAGATTTAAAATGACGTGAGGAGAAGTTCGTTAATCTGAGGGTGCTGGATCACTGGACCAGGCTGCCTGGATTAGTGGTGCAGGCTCCATCCTTGAAAACCAACAAAGCCAGGCTTGATGTGGCCTAGAGCATTCTGTTCTATGTAGACATGGCCCTGCTTGCTGTAAGGGGTTTGGACTAGATGACCTGGGAAGGCCCCTTCCAACCCAGTACAATCAGTGATTCTATGTGGAGCCTTTTCCAGCCCCACTATAAGCGCTGGAAGCTGTGCAGTGCTTGGTTGGGTACTGGGTAATGGTGTTCTCATGGCAAGGAAAGGGCCAGAGCCCTACCTGTGGTGAGAGCAGGGAAGGGTCTCGCCTGAAAGAGCTGGTTGAGGCCATTGCTCAAGGCCATTCCTTGCCTGGATTCTGTGTGGAATTCTTGCAGTCCTTTGAGTACACAGGATAGGTGTAGAAGGCCAGGCCATATTTAATACTGACTTGATTTATAACTAGAATCATAGAATCATTTAGGTTGGAAAAGAAAACATTGAGTCCAACCTTTAATGTAGGCCTGTCCCAAGGCCACCACTAAACCCTATCCTTAAGCTCCAGATCTCCATGACTTTGAAACACAACCAGGGATGGCAATTCAGCCCACTCCCTGGGCAGCCTGTTCCAAGGGCTGATGGCCCTTTCCACAAAGAAGTTTTTCGTAATGTCCAGCCTAAACTTCCCCTGCTGTAGCTTGACACCATTTCCTCTTTTCCTTCCATTTGTTACTTGTGAGAAGAGACCAACTCCCACCTCTCTGCCATCTCTTTTTACGTAGTTGTAGACAGCAATAAGGCCTCCTCTCAGTCTCCTTTTCTTCAGACTAAATAAGAATTCAATTTACTACAACTAAGAAATTGAAATACAGAATTGTACATATATTTTCAAAAGAGAGCCTGAAATTTGCGTTTTGTCCATACATTTATGTAGACCGTTGTGGAGCAAAGTCATCCTGAGGCCACATCCCTACTGTACTAACAATAAAAGATTGAAGTAGTGAGGGAAGTTCATTGTTTGTACTCGTTCGTTTTCACTGACTTAAGCAAAAAGACTGCCAGTCACGTCAAATTAAATTATATGGTTTTGTATTTCCATTATATTTATATTACACTGTATTACTGTAGTTGAATTAGACTATTTTCCGTGGGGTCTGGGCTGTGACTACTGAATTTAACTCACTTTATGCAAGAGCTACTCTTAATTAGACTTGAGCTGAGAGCAAAATTGCTTTGACTAGCACTGCAGACCACTACAGCAGCAGAATACCACAGACTTTTAAATTACTACAAGAGAGGTATCTGTGGTCTGAACAGCAGCAATTGGTTGGACAATTCCAGAAATCATTTCTACCAAGCATTTCAGCCCCAGGGAGAAGGGAGCCATGTCCCTCTAACCATTACTGGGCTTACCTGGCTGGACATTTCACCTTCCTCAGCTCCCTCACCTGCCACACATTCACCTCACAGGACTTCTGACACTCCTTGCTCTGCTTCTTGTAATAAACCCCATTTATTGGCTGCAGCCAAATATGGAACTGAAAGGGAAGCCTAGGGTCTGAGTCTTGGGCTCTGACAAAAGGCCAGGTCCAACCCTTTGTGGAAGTCACAGATGAAATCCATCTCGTTCAGCTTACTGTATAAATAATATCTAGTGAAACAAAACAGCCATCGAAAACAGCAGCCTTAAAAATCGAGAGGGTGATTTAGGTGATTTTACCTTCTGGAAAGGGAGAGTATCATAAATATACTCAGGGTATGTGTATTCAGTCTGAGTAGCACATATGCACTGATTGCTCACACAGGCCTCAAGAAGGACCCATGAAGTGGGTTTCACTGGATTTTGGTTGTTTTGGATTGTGTTCGCCACACAGAAGGAGGTGTTTTCACAGGATGATGTCTTCACGAGTGTTAGCTTTCATAGATGTCTCATTTCTTTTATATTTCCAAACTGATGCAAGTCCAGATTGGCAAAATAACCTCCCAGGTAGTATCACAGATATTTAGAAGGTATCAATAACAATCTCCAACAGATTATTGATTTTAAACTTCTGGAAAGGAACATTAAAAATCAATTTCATTTTCTTCCAATTCATTTGACCCTGATACTCTCCCACCTACCTGCCTCTCTGCTATCCCATAGAATCACAGAATGTTAGGGATTGGAAGGGATTTTGAAAGATCATCCAGTCCAATCCCCTTGCCAGAGCAGGATCACTGAGATCCAGTCACAAAGGAGCATGGCCAGGCAGGTTTTAAATATGTCCAGAGAAAGAGACTCCACAACCTCCCTGAACAGCCCCTTCCAGGGCTCTATCACCCTCACCATGAAGAATTTTCTTCTTCTATTTATGTGGAACCTCCTACGTTCCAGCTGACACCCATTGTCCAATCATTGGATGCCACTGAGAAGACTCCTTCCTTCTGACACCCGCCCTTTTCATAGTTATCAACATTAATGAGGTCACCCCTGTCTTCTTTTTTCCAAGCTACTTTGCAAGAGCTCAAAACCCAGGGAATGACAGTGTGAGCTGTGGAAATGGTTCATGTTCATGCTACTATTGTTGCTGGCAATAGCAGCATTGAAGCAACCGTCTGTTTGCACAAATATGCATAACTTACAGTAATATTTTTCCTTTCAGAAGGAAAGAGTCATCTTCAGAAACTTCACATGTGTAGGTAAAGATCTGTAGAACCCACAGAGATAACAAATTCCAAACCACAGATTATCTAAAACAACGTTCAACAACTCTGATTAAAAGGAAAGCTGTGAATGCTTGACTACAATTGCTGATAATTCAGCGAAGGGAAAATGAACATGAAAGATCTGGAGTGAATCACATTAAGCCTGTCTTTTTTGGTTTGGGCTGCTTATTCTTCACAGGCCACATATAAAGCACTAGAAAAAAGAATCCTTGATACAAATGTAAATCAGAAATAAATTTCTTAATAAAACTAAGATGACTCAGGAGCCTCCTCATATGTCTGGGTCTTGCCAAATCTCTCACCTCACCTAGGAGGGTGTCTGTGTGTGTGCTGCCCACAGTACTTCTCACTGCAGACTATCTTCGTAGTAAAGAGCCAAATGCTCTTGGATAAATGCAGACATTAGTTGAAAGCCCAAGAGCTTTTTTCTGTGGAAGAATGTAATGCCTTGGTAATTCCCAAATCTGCTGATTAGCTGCAGAGCAGACAAAAATCAATGGCAAGGCTGTGCCGGCAGTATTTGCTGGGAAGATCTGTGTGGTGTATTGTGCTTGCCAGCCTGCCGCGAGGATTTTGTGCACAGACAAGAATAGTACCCTCAGCCAGGGCTGCACCTAAGTGGTAAAAATGGGTCATGTCCTCTGTGCCTTCTGCGGGTCTTGGAACGAGAATGCACTTTCTCCTCTTCTAGACATGAGCAAACCTTTGTGGTGTATCAAGTCTTCCCTGTCCTGAGACTTGCAGGATTTGCCCCTAAATGAGCAGTGTTGACTAGAGGCTGCCTGCATGTGTTCCAGCTCCATAGTGGGTCGATAAGTTAATATCAGATAGCAGATGGGATTGCTTACACAATGTGAGCAGGAAGATTTTAAATCACAGCATCACAGAGTTGTTTAGATTAGAAAAGACTTCAAAGATCATCGAGTCAACCATGAACTGAACTGTCCCAAGGCCATCACTAAACCCTGTCCCTGAGCTCCAGATCTCCACAACTTCGAGACATTTCCATGGATGACAATTCAACCCTCTCCCTGGGCAGCCTGTTCCAAGGCCTGATGTCCAATGGTTCAACCTATGGACAAGGCAATGGAAGACTCTTTCCCTGCATCTTTGCTGTTGAAAGCAAGCTCAAACTTGAATTCTGTGGCCATGTCTGTCATCAACAAAATAATAAATAAAGGAAGTAGTATTCTGCTCCAATTAATTAAACAAACTGATATAAATTCCCTGCTTAAATTGTACTTTGCATATCCATAATCTCTGCACTACATTTTATGTATACTTTACCCTTGGGTAAAAATTTGTGAGCATATAAATGCTTTCTCATATAATCTTGCTAAAGCACGCTCTTCCCTATAAATATTCATACTGCTGCCAAAACATTTGCAAGCTTTCCCCAAAGGTGAAATATGTGTAATGTACTTTGCCTTCTGGGTATAAATATTATCCAATACATTTTGGTTAATATGAATACACTAATTATTCTTGTAACCCTTTTTAAAAGGGTCATCCTCACGATGCGAATTTTTTTAAAATGTAATTACAGTAATTGGATACTTAATCTAATTAAAATTGGCTTTATCTTTAATGGGAATTTTTCTAAAGAGGCTGAATGACAATTGACTTTCTGATAATCGCTGTTTTCTTTCAGCTAGAGGATGCGTTTAGTACAGTGGGAACTAGAGAACACGGCCTCTTTACTAGGCACCAGCCACCTCTAGGGCCAGTTAAACTATAATTTTATCCATTATCTGGCAAAACTTTCACTTTACTTAGAAACAGAAGTTCTTCATTCTGAACAGATTTCATTGTGGCAGATAACTTAGGTACAGATAACTTAGGGGTGGGTTATTGTGCTGACTGCAATGCTTCTCCTTTTGAGAAGCTGCTGTCTAGGGGAAGGTGCTCAGCTCACAAAGCCTGCACATGTGTGATGAGCTCTGCTGTCTTCAGGAGGTGCATCAGCATGCTTGGGGTACATGTAAATCCTCACCAAAGTCAACAGAATTCTAACCAGGTGTGGCTCCAAGTTGTGCTTTCATAAAATTTTGCCTTCTGGAACTGTGAAGATTCAGGAACTCATCTGGGTAGAAAGAAAAACAAAAACCACCTTGAGAAAGTCTCTGGCCATTGGGTGAACTGTTGAACTGTTATTGTGGAGCTCTTGAGAATCAGGGAAGAGCTCAGCTAGTGAAAATCTGGTGAAACGAACAGATGTAAGCAAATATGACTGACTCAGAACCACAGAATTATTGAGGGTGGAAAAGATCATCAAGCCCAGCCCATAACCTTACGTCACCACGTCAGTGAGACCAGGGAACTAAGTGCCACATCCAGGCTTTTATTAAACACCTCCAGGGATGGGGACTCCACCACCTCCCTGGGCAGTCCATTCCAATGTCTAACCACCCTTTCTGTGAGGAAGGGCTTCCTAACATCCAACCTAAACCTCCCATGGCACAGCTTTAGATCCTGCCCTCTCGTCCTATCACTAGATGCCTGAGAGAAAAGCCTGACCCCCATCTGTTTAGAACTTCCCTTCAGGTAGTTACAGAGTGTGATAAGGTCTCCCCTAGGTATCACCTTCTCCAGGCTGAACAACTCCAGCTCCCTCATCTTCTCTTTGTAAGAAGAGTCCCCTTCACCAGTTTTGGTGCTCTTGGCCGGACCCTGGTGATGTTACAGAGATGGCATTGACACCAAAAGTCATAGGACTGACTGGTGTGAGCCTCTGACATACAGTTTGATGGAATAATAACACTGAGCTAACTCAAACACAACTAATACCATGACCTGGAGAGCAGCTTCAGGTTGAAATACTTGGAAGCAGGTCTGTTATACAGCTGCTGCACCTTGCAGGGTCTTTGCTTCTAGTAAAAGGTATTACTGGAAGCCAGGCTAGAGAGAAGGAGCTTCTAAGAAAATCAATAAATATTTTTGCAGGCTCTGCTTGCCAACCTTCATAGGCTGGTGTGTTTTTAAATGACTAAAGGAAAGACAGATACTTCACAGAGGAATTAATCATTGTGCACAAAGAATCATAGAGCAGCTTAGGTTGGAAGGGGCCACAGAGATCATCTAGTTCAAGCACCCTGCCATGGGTAATCATCTACATCCACACAGTGCTTACAGTTAAAAAAACTAAAAATAACATGGAATGGGACAAATCCATCACCTGGTGCGAAGAGACCCCACTGGTTCTTGAAGGTGCCTGTACTCAACTGATCTCTATACAACTGTTTTATTACTTTCTGGGTCAGAGTGAATAAATAAGCATCTAGTAATAGCGAGAGATGTGAAGTAGCAGCAACTGCAGAGTAGCTGAGGAGGAGGATGATGAAGATGATGCAATGGCTTCAGCACCAATGTCTACATAATACACATGATAGAAAAGAGGCTTCTAAGAGAACCAGTATCTAATGAGAAAAAAACCACAAATTTTGGAATGTCATAGGAATTCCAGACCCTATCTACAGGGCCAGTTCAAACTATGCTCCTTACAGTAGCTCCTGACTGAGGAATCTTGGCGTGTTCCTGTTGGAAAGCTCAGAAAAACAGAAACATTTTGGGTTTGCAATCTGTCTTGGGTAAAACTGCATTGCTGATGCTCTCTGCAGAGAGGCTTATTGGGAAACTGGTATCAAATACTGCCCTAAGCCTGCGAGACAAGTACTGGCAGCTGAATAGGAATAAATGTCTACAGGGAGAGGGGAAGAAGTCTGGTGCCTGTCTTTGCTTAGCAGACACTCATGTGTTCCTCACCCTTCAGTGGTGTAAATGCTGGAGGAGACTGCCAAGGAACCAGTTTGGCATGCACCTGTCCTACACCAGCACAGGAGGAGTTTTCTTGTCGAATAGACACCTTGAATATTTAAAGAGCTCTTGTGGGTTGGGAAAAAGTCCTAGTAGGTCTTGGTGCCAGTATCAACAGGTTATACTGAATGTATTTGAAAGAAAGTAAAAACCTGATGCTATTTGAGTATTTTAAAAAGGAAGGACAGTCTGAAGTTACAAAACAATTAACAAGTCTTTGACAAAATGGGAAATCAAAGTTTTGTAGAGGAAATGAGGTTGTTCTAACCAAAGGAAAACTCTCAACAGATCAGACACGACTTTTTAATTTGAACACAGAAAAGTGGGTGCTGCTTCCCAGAGTCCTCCTATCCACAGGATTATTTCAGAGTGCATAATATATTATTAAATATTTAATGTATTAAGATATTTTAATCCAAAGGACTATTGAAAGCCTGGATGTCTATGCAGCCAGCATCCCTGCAGTATATGGAGTGCAGAGGGAGAGGGAATGATTCAGCTGGAGCTGTGTGTGGCTGGCTGACCAAGCAGCCAACATGCCTGCACTCCAGCACTGCGGAGATGGGAATGGGACCAGCCAAGGCAGGTGTGAGAGTAAGGGTTCAGCACAGCATGTATAATAAAGTGAGAGATTGTAAGAGGAATTTGAGTTAAAAAAACCCCAAACAACTACCTTGGTTTTGACTGGAAACATGAAAATATTCTGAAACCAAGGGTCAATTCAAAAGCCATTAGAATTACATTACAGTTTGGGGGTGGGGAGTAGAATGCATGGTGTCTCAGGTTGCCTGAAAAATGAAGGAAAGCTTTAACTTTCTGTAGTTGAACACAATTCTATAATTTGTGGAAGAGTAAGAAGCTGTTATGCTGAAATCAGAGCAGCCTTCCCCCAGCCCTACCACCCTGTGAGCAGAAACATCATAGAAACAGAATCTTTAAGGTTGGAAGAGATCTCCAAGATCATCAAGTTTCAACTGTCAACCTAATGGCACCCTGCTCACTAAACTATATTCCCTTAGTGCCACATCTACATGTTATTTCAACACATCCAGGGAAGCAGCCAGACCTGGAGGGGCATTTCAGCCCTGGTAGAGTGATCACACCACTCTAGTAGCTCTATGCTTCATTTGTCCTGAGAAAGGGCAGGCCCATGGGTACCCTCTTCCACTTGTTTCTGCAAGAGGGAGATGAGGCAGGGAGAAGATTCCCTCCTCTGCTGCAGGCAGAGCTACATCTTCACCCTTCAGCTGGTGTTGGACCCAATCTGGGAAGCTGAGCCTGGGAGTTGTACAAGAGGCGCTTACTATGGTTTTTCTTCAGACTTGAGGTCACGCATAGCAGCCAGTTATCCAAGCTACTTGATGGAATAGTTGACTTGGGGCAAAGACCAATGGAGGATGTGGACAAGCACAAAATCTGGGTAACAAAACACCTGGAGACATGAGAGGTGTGTTCAGAGTTGGGGGAAATCCTTCAGCAGCAGCCAAAGCCGCTGCTTACTAAGTCCGTAGGATCACAGGGTGATTAGCTCACAAAAGGCCAAGAAAGTAGACCAAAACCAACCCTAATAACAACTCCTTTTGGAGGAAAACTGCAATACAAACTTCTTCACTGGTAAAATCCCATAATCAGAAAGTATTTGTTCATCATGTGTTCAGGAAACTAAGTTTTGTAAAGAAAGTACTGGAGCACCTAGTTGTTCTCTCCACCTGCCTTTGATAAGGAGTAGCACACAACATTCCAAACATCATCCCCTCTTTCAGCAAAACCCTTTGATAACAAAGAGCCACACAGCCAGTTCTGACAATGAAAACAGGTACCTCACCAAATCTAACCCCTTCAATTTAAGAGGTTGTTGGTTTTTATACTTAACCCCTTGCTCTTGAAAAGTTTCGTTCATCTCAAAGTGAAAAATTTGGAAGCATAACTTGTGTTTTTCCAGGAGATGGCAGTGCCACTATAGAAAATCGCAGAGTGGTTGAGCTGAGGTGGCCGCTCTATAATCTGTCAGCTCCAAACTCATGTATAATAAGTTCTGATTTTTTAAAAAAATAGATGATCAGATAATTATACTTCAATGACTGTCAAAAGCAATAATGATAGTACTCATTACAACTTTAAAGTGTGCCTGGGTTCCCAAGGGTTCACAACAAACGTTAATTCATCTGAATGGAAACAGGAGACATAATTAGGCAGTAACTCATTTCTATCACATACAAGATACGCCATAATTAATTCTTGCTTCGCAGGTTCACACTGGATGCTGAAATGCCCTCCTAACACCCATCTCATATGCCCCTACCTGGGGTAAGCAGAGGTGTTGCAGGAGTTGCAGTAGCAGGCGGGTAGACAGTAAAGCCCAGATTGAATCAGAGGAAATGGCTTAGCATGTCTGGCAGCACCTGGCACATCTAGAGCAGGAGAATAAAGGTATCGAGAATTAATAAGGAACTGAGCACTGCACCAGATGCAGCACTATGCTAACGACATTGCTAAATAGATTGCAATATGCTAACTAGACCATCTAAAATATATTCTTGCTTTCATGAACTGTGCGAGCCGGTGGCTTTAATTTTCAGGTTGAGCTTGATCTCTGATTATTTTTGTCACATCATATTTTAAGGATTTAGTGTTATGATTACATGTGATTTACTAAAAATAACAGATCAGTGTAAAGATGTATAACTTACTGTGCTTCACTCTCCATTCATTTATTATATTTTTATAAGTCTTTCATTACAAGAAAAGGGCTCTATTCACACTAGAAAGGCTACCTACCAGTTCAGTGACAAGAAGGCAAGCAAAGAGTTATTCTACACCCTGCTAACATATTCATATAAAACTCATCCAATTTTGTTAAGACCTTTTGTGGAGAATCAAAAGTTAGTGAAGATTGTATTGTAATTCCTCTTCCTGACCTGAAAGTCACACAGCTGGATTCAAGTAGGCCAGAAATATCTGCTTTATAGAAACACCTGGTGGTTGGGGGGTTCTTTTTTTTTTGAAGCTCTGAAAGTTTATACTGCTGACCCTGCCCTCTGCACCAACAGCTGAGTCTCTTCTAGGAACTCAAGGCAGAAGACAATTTGTCGCAACTGTCAAATAGCTGGTGGAAGGGAAGATCCACTTTGTTTCATCAATGTCAGCCTCGGTGCTTTCCTTGTAACAGGGCAAGAGTTACACACTGCTCATTAGACCTGGGAGAGTCTACTTTTGTGGGGCATCATCAGAATTTAAATACCCAGGAGGAAAATCATTCACTGCTTGATCCAGTAGCGCCTTTTGAAGTCAGTGTAAAACATCATTAGCATCAAGGAGATTCAGATTAGATCCTTTTTTCATAATCAGCAGTAATAAAATGTAATTGGCTGGTCAACATAATCTTTTGTAAGCTATGGGAATTTGTGGAAATCCATGGCAGCCACACTCGTTTATTCTAAGAGCACTAGCATCATCCCTACACTCTGTGGTCTTACGGGTATGTGTATTGAACATTCACATCCTTTTCTAGGTGGTGCTGAACTCTGTCCCATGCCACACAGGAACACCTCACAAACACCCCCCACATATTTCACTGGTGGGTGCCAGTACAAGGGGGTGTAGTGATTATGATCCAGTTCAAGGTGGTTTCCACATCATTTTGGGATCTGGTAAAGGACTTGTTCCAAATCCTACACAACCTGCATGAGAGAATCCAGTGCAGAGCTATGACAGTGATGGAGTGGAGCATCTCCCTTATAAGAAAAGGCTAAGGGAACTGGGTCTCTTTAGCTTGGAAAAAAAAAGAGACTGAGGGGAGACCCCATGAATGTTGATTGATATAGAAAGGGCAGGTGTCAGGAGGTAGGAGCCAGGGTCTGCTTAATGGCACCCAGTGATAGGACAAGGGGCAACAAGTGTCAGTTGGAACAGAGGAGGTTTCACATAAAGATGAGAAGAAACTTCTTCACAGTGAGGGTGACAGAGCCCTGGAAGGGGCTGCCCAGGGAGGTTGTGGATTCTCCTTCAGAGGCGTTTCAAACCTGCCTGGTCTGTTCCTGTGAGACTGATCTAGGGGATCCTGCTCTAGCTGGGGGATTAGATTAGATGATCTTTCAGGGTCCGTTCCAATCCCTAACATTCTTCAATTCTGTGTGATGCTGGAAATTACTGTTTGCACAGTAACACTTCATATATCAGCTCTTAATTCTCCCTGTTAATGATGATGGTGAAGTAACTGCTAATAGCTCTGTGAGTTATGTATGTGATAAAAGTATCAAGAAAATAATGTGTACTGTGGAGAATCTCCCTGTTATTTGCACTATTCCATTTGAGGGGCTTCTCATGAAAGGCTCCAGTGATAGGACAGTGGGGAATGGTCTCAAGCTAAATAAGATTCACATTAGATCTTGGGAATAAATTCCTCCCTGTGAGGGTGCTGGGGCACTGGAAGAGGTTGCCCAAGGAGGTTGTGGCTTCTCCATCCCTGGAACTGTCCAAGGCCAGGTTGGATAGGGTTCTGGGCAACCTGCTCTGGTGAGAAGTGTCCCTGCCCATGGCAGGGGGTTGGAACTAGATGATCTCTGAGGTCCCTTCCAACCTAAACCATCCTATGATTTATTGATAGATGTTGCAGCAAAAGACCTAGATTAAACACTTTAGTAATACCTTTTGAAAGAAGATAACATTCGACATATGGATGCGTAGAATGGGTCAACACTAAGAGCTAAACTGATACTCATCACATTATAAAAAAAGAATCATAAATCATACTGATTTCTGTCTAAGCAATGCTCCAACCAGCTTCATGACGTCCATCATATGATTGCTGTAAGAAGAAACGTAAAGAAGGGCTTGAAAACAGCACATCAGTGGAGCCACCTTGGCTTATCTCCACTCAGGTTTTAGTTCCCACTCACATGAGATGCTGTCACTGAATGCAAGCAGTGCCAGCACAGGTGTCATGGGCCATATTGTTCAGAGGTGTTACGCTGTGCATATGAACAACAACAAGCTAATACTGCAGCACATTTCAGTGCAATGATTAAACAGGCCAGGTATGTGTGGAGGTGGATTTCTGTCACACACAGCCAAATATCAGGGGTAAAACACTTCTCGCGCACATACTTTACGCAAGTGTAGAGACCCTGAAAATCCAACCAGATTGTGGAGGAACTTTCCCCCCCAGCATGATGGAATTGGAAGCAAACAAGAAGAGTAAGATTGGTAGGATGTTCATAGTCATCTGTTATCACTACGGTGATCTTCAGAAGTGAAGCCATATGGCTTTGAAGGCATGTGCACCTCCCACACAAGCTCAGGTGCAGCTTACTCTACACTGTGATTCAAATGCCATTCCTCTCATGTAAGAAAGACACTGGTAGCCCAAACCCATATAGCACATCCATCCCTCTGCAGCACCACACAGGACTAGTCATCAGAAGACAGGCACATCAAAGAGGAAAACACAAGCCAAGAACACAGGGAGTTGCTTCTTGGGCAGTTACTTTCCATCTGTCTTTACTTGAGTCATAGAATGGCTCAGGTTGGAAGGGACCTTAGAGATCATTTACTGCAACCCCTCTGCCATGGGCAGCGATGCCTCTCAAGCAGCATTGGTTGCTCAAGGCCTCACTGAACCTGTCCTTGAACACTTCACAGTATCACAGTGATCATGAGGCTGGAAAAGACCTTAAAGATCATCCAGTCCAACCTAAAACCAACCAAGTAAACCTAAACATCTGACATCTAGATCATGCCACTCAGCACTTCATCCAACCTAACCTTGAACACCTCTAGAGATGGTGACCCAACCACCTCTGTGGCAACCTGTTCCAAAATCTGATCACTCTTTCAGTGAAAAACCTTTTCCTAATGTCAAGTCTAAACCTCCCCTGATGGAGCTTAAGACTGACCCCTTGTCCTGTCTCCAGTGTCTGGGGAGAAAAGACTGACCCCCGCCTGACTTTTAGGTAGTTATAGACAGCAATAAGGTCACCCCTGAGCCTCCTCTTTTCCAGGCTAAACAGACCCAGCTCCATCAGCCTCTCCTTGTAGGGCTTACCTTCCCAGCCCTTTACCATTCTAGTTGCTCTTCTCTGGACTCGTTCCAGCACCTCAACATCCTTCCTAAACTGAGGGCCCCAGAATTGATCACAATACTCCATGTGTGGTCTAACCAGGGCTGAATACAGAGGGAGGACAACCTCCCTCTCCCTGCTGGCCACACCATTCCTGATACAGGCCAGGACGCCATTAGCCCTCTTGGCCGCCTGGGCACATTGTTGACTCATGCCAAGTTTGTCTCATGCATATTCACCAGTACCCCCAAGTCTCTTTCTACCTTAGTACTCTCCAAGATCTCCATTCCCAGCCTATAGTTCTGCCTGGGATTGTTATAACTGAAATGCACAACCTGACACTTAGACTTGTTAAAACTCATCCTATTAGAGTCTGTCCATCTCTCCAGTCTGTCCAAGTCCCTCTGCAGGGTCCTCCTACCCTCCAAGAATTCAACACGGGCTCCAAGCTTGGTGTCATCTGCAGATTTGCTCATGATGGATTCCAACCCATCATAAATATCAATGAAGATGTTGAACAGGACTGGACCTAACACCAACCCTTGGGGGACACCACTAGTATGGTGTCCCCTCCAGGGAGGGGGCAGCACAATCTCTCCAGGCAATTGATTTAGAGCCCCTGCACCCTTGAACTGAAGAACTTCTTCCCAAGATCTAGTCAAAACGTACTCTCCTTCAATGTAAAACCAAGCTCCCCTTGTCCTATTGCTAGATCCCCTTGGGAAAAGTTCCACTTGAGTCACCCAACCTCTTTGTTTATTTTGATCCTGCTTGGTTGGGCTCCTCCAATTACTGCTTCAATTATGGTCCCCATTTTATGTTTAGAGTGTGGTTGAAGCCCCTGGGAACAACAGCATTGCTACTGCTAGTAGGTGGTTTCCACAAATGAGAAAAGGAAGAAAGGCACAGGTACATCTTGCCAGGGAAAGTTCCACTCTTGGAACTAAGAGGAGGAGACAGCCTTGTAGAGACACTGTACCTGCAACAGCATAGGGATGGAGGAAGAGTCAAGGGCTTGGCAAAAAATGTAGAAATGGTAGCTTGCTATTTTCAAGGATAAGGGCCGAAAGGACTTTCAAACCTAAATAACGGTTGGATGTGCAGCTGTAGAGGTGGTTAATACAGAGTTACCACCAGAAGTCTCTCAGGAGATCTTGTAAGATTAAGTAAAATTAGCTCACACGCCCAAATCATACCTGCAAATCAGGCATCATCTACTGAAACAAAAAAGCCCCTGAAGAGAGCAAGATGAGACCAGCCAAATGGTCTGGCAGTCACACCATGCTCATCTTGCCTTCTCAGCACCTCCTGCCTCATCTACCCACTCAATTCAGAATTGCCTAACCTCTTTGGTTGGAGGAAACCTTTAAGATCATGAAGTCCAACTGTAAATGCAGCCCTGCCAGGTCACCACTAAACCACATCCATGTCACCAGGTCCCAGCCACTATGACAATGGGTTACTCTTTGAAAAACACATGGAGGAAAGACAGTACCTCATCCCACGAGGGTGAAGGTATGGTGTGGGTTTGCTTTGTGGGATTGCTCCTGACAACCTGAAAAGGATGGGCACCTGCTTTTCAGCAAGTTGTAGCTGTGAGGGCTACAGACTCCCGTGTCAGAGACAAACCATCCCAGCACACGTCTTGCGCTCCCTAACTTCTTGTGACTAAAAGTTGATGTAGCTACAAAAGCTAGTGCTCTCAATTTCACACTGACAAAAACAAGAGGAAAAGACAGGAAAGGCCATAAATCCCAGAGAGTTATTAACGAGTATGACCTGATGTGCAGGCTTTCCTTACCATCTCCAGCCTTCCCTATTACATCTCTATAACATGCAGCATTGTGCCACAGGCTGCTTTTCAGATAGTCACAACTCCAGTGAAGAGATGCTTTTCATTGCAGGCGTATCTGGTGGAACCACTGCCGAGCAGATCTGTGAGTTGTGGTGTTGCAGCAAGCCCATTTCATCTAATGCACCAGCCAAACTTTTTATGCCAGTCACTACCCTCTGCATTTGGCAACCCCAGTCAGTGCCAAGTACCTGCACCTGCAAGCAATTCCCCAGGAACTGCTGGCCTTGCTGGTATAGCTTGGAGCTCAGCAGCTTCTCTGCTGGTCCATTAACTCTGAGAGATGTTTATTATGAAGCTAAAATTTATTCAACCAAATCTCACAGTGAATAGAAAGTCTAAGATAAATATTAGGGCTGCATTTGGTATTGCCTTTAGGCAGACTTTTCCTCTCTGATACTTATGAATATTTTTGTGCAGAAAATGATTGTATTTACTTCTTTTCTTTAGAAGGACTAAAAATTAGGTTCTTTAGAAGGACTAAAAATTAGTACCTTTTTCTTTTTGGAACAGATTAGTCATCTGATAGTTTACAGGGCAGATGAATGTCTAAAAATAATCAGGTACTTTCATAGAGTAACTTGAGCCATTCATTTGAAGATCCTTAAAGTTAGGTAATGACTAACTTTATGATCCTTAAAGTCAGGAGCTGGAGCTCCTGATAAAAAGTTACACCAGTGGGGTTTGTTCACCATGCTCCAGTTACGGAAATTCTGTCAGCAGTTGAAGGCAGGTGCCACAACACTTGGAGGACCAAAGCCTTAAGGACAGATTTAAACAGCTATTTGTGTGCTTAGTGAATTTACTGAGCATCCTGGGGCAGTCCTGTGCTGGCTTTCAGGCCACCTCTATGGAGCCATACCACTTGACACCAGCAGGACTCTGACATCTGCCCATTTCAAGAGCGTCCCTGTGTTTTTCTGCCACAGGCAGCAGCAGTGATCATATGTGCCAGTGCTTACGAAGCCACAGTGATCTAAGAACAATACTTGGGCTCTGAAATCTTACAAAAAATCAATAGGATTGAGGCTGAGGAGACTCATGTGCTTGAAGACATTCAGGTTCCTCAGCATGGCTGACCAGCTGATTGAAGCTCAGGACACAGGAGCTGCTGCTCTGGCAGATGGCCAAAGCCATGATGTAGCTTCTCCAAGAGTGCAACTGCACACAACTGTCATCAGTAAGGGACACTTTATAGATTGATCAGAGGATAATGGGAAGACAGTCATTTAAATCATAGTACTTAATTGGAACTAAGGATTCCTAACATCCTCTTAGGTTCCTAATTGCCAATATACTGGTTGTATCACTAGTTCATGATATATAAAATTACTTCATATTGGCTCGTTAGTTAATTAATTATAGGGGACACACACACCAAAGGCAGAAGTAGGCTGAGGATCCAAACTGGCTGAAGGGAGGAGCCCTGCCTCGGGTGCTCTAAGTCCCACTGACCTGTGTGATTTTCCCTTATTCATAGCAATGCAATTTTGGTAAGTCTGGAACAATGAGTTGACCAGGTCAGGACTGGCCCTTTATGCAGCTTTGAAACTTGATGTTTGAGGGCAAAGAAATTCCTTGGTGAATTACAGCTGGCAAAACTGGAGCTGAATAAGGGAAAGTTCAGAATTAAAATGCATATATGCAGAAGTCTTTAAAAACTGTAAATAGCTCAACAAATACACTAAGAAATGGGCTATGAGGTTAATTTGTCTATGAGTGAAGATCTCAGCTAAACCAAAGCAGAAAGATACAAGGTCTCACTGCCCAGACAAGCAATCTAAGCTGTGTGGAGTGAATGCCTTCAGTATGACTGTCCTAGTCTAGAACAAACAGAAGGCCATGGAACTGGCATGCAATGAACCTCTGAAGTCATCGTCTGTCCATACCTGGTGGTCATCCCATTTATTTACAGAATCACAGAATTACTGAGGCTGGAAAAGGCTTCTGAGATCATCAAGCCCAGCCCATGAACTAACATCACCACATCGGCTAAACCCGGGTACTAAGTGCCATGTCCAGTCTTTTCTTAGACAACTCCAGGGATGGGGACTCCAACACCTCCCTGGGCAGTCCATTCCAACGTCAACAATTCAGGTTAGGCAGGAGGATTGTTCCCTAGTTGGGCTGATTGCTTGGTTAGGGTTTGGGGATTTTGGGGTGTTTTTCTCTACTTTGCTCCAGTTTTTCTCACCCAGAAATCTCCTCTTCTGTTGTCTAGTGAGACAAAAATTGATCCATTCTCTATTATTAACATCATCTGCAGAGCAAAATGATCACACTTTCTTCCCCACACTGGCAAATGGATGGATTTTAGTTTCCTCATCTAGGATAACATGTATTTGCCTCTTACTGGGGTGGAGATCCCTCTGTCCATATTAATCTCAGAGTTTTTGCTTTCAGCTTCTGCGTGGGATAAATATAAGCAGTATCTTTACCACTGAAGTAAACATGATCATCCCACTGAAGTGAACAATATGAATTTTAGATTTGCTGCCTTTCGATTCATTATCTACAGAGAAACCCAAACTCCAGCATTTGCTTCATGCTTATTATCCTTCTGGGGATAAAAACCCATCAATTTTTCTTTCACCCTCATTTCCTCATCGTTTCTATGCAGAGAGTCTACAGACACCACTACATGACTTCTCTTGTCCTGTCAAAGACGAAAGTGAGGATTTCTTGCTGCCACAATCTGTTAGAACCACCATTTGTCCCATTTCTTCCCCGTCCCGCTCTTAACCCCGCTGGTTTCACGCGACAATTTCTTGCTAAAAGAGCACATTTTCTGTTGGAGGAAGGAGGGAGGGTACCAAACAAACTCCAGTGGCAGCATTCAAAGTGTAATGCTTCTTATCACAAATAATTTAAAAAATGCAAGAACCCCAATTTGCAGCTAGGAGGCCCACTTGAGGGATCAGTTAAAATTTCCTCCTTTATACGCATGCCAACTTTGACTTCAAAAAGACTTTATTCCCAAGGATAAACAACCCAATATTTGTGTAATATAATTAAGTGAAGGCATCTTTAAATGTCATACCAGCTTGTGCCATGCTTTAAATTGTTATGCATCAACAGAATTTAACGAGATGGCCAAGGATCCTGCTTCCTGCGTGAACGCGATAAGCCACAAATACTGTATGGCTCTTTAATAGATTGCCAAAATAAAGCATTTTGTATGCAAATTATTCATGGAGTGGCAAAGCTAATAGAGTGCCAAAATTACGCCCACTGGTCCTCTGCAATTAGTAGTTAAGTTGAAGTATCTTCAAACTGCAGAATTTCTTTCAGTGTCTCCCAATACTTGAAACATCTTTTCATTTGTGAAAATAGGAAACAGCAGCTTTTATTTTGCTTTTAAGGTTTAGGGAACGCTTGTGCTACGGCGAAGAGGTGGCAAGCGGGATCTAATCAGAGTAATTGCACATAGGGTATCCAGGAAATAAGTACAAAAGCCCAGTGACTTGCAAGAAAGTTGAAGGAGAAAGAAAAAAATGAATTATTTCCCCCTCTCCCCAGCCCCTTCCCCTAAAATAAAGGGTGTGAACCCTGTGAAGTGGGGCTGGAAAAGCGAACAAAAACAATCACAGCAAGACCACAAGGTTCTGGCTCTTGGAAGCGCTGCTGGTGCCCCACACATACAGCACCTTCTTGGCTCTTCCTGAAGTTTTCCTGCCCAACAAACATCCCATGTCCTGGCAGCTCCAGGACAAAACTTCCTCAGGGCACAGCAGGCAGAGCAGCCACCACCTGCAAATCTATTAACCCCGAGTTTCACTGGCAAGAAATAACCCAAAATGTCCTTTCCCAACACATTTCGGGAACATAACCTGGAACTGGGGACTGCTGGATAACCACAGAAAGCCAACAGGAAGGTCACCTGGGAATTACAGGCAACATGATCAGTTTTTTCTTTTGAATTATTTTGTGGGCAGGCAAAAGGGAGAAAGAAGGAAAGAAGGATTTTCCAATCTCCGTATTTCCAGTGGAAAAAAGCTCTTTCCCTCTTTTTCAGCTCTATAATATCTTATTGTAGAATCATAAAGGTTGGGAGAGACTGACAAGATCATCCAGTACAACCGTCAGCCCAACCCCACCCTGCCCACTAAATCATGTCCCCAGGGTCATATCTACTCATTATTTGAACCCCTCCAGGGACAGTGACTCCACCACCTCCATGAGTGTCTTCTTCAAGGACAGTCTAGGGCTGGTGTGGGATCTGTACAAGGAAGGGGAATCAGAAGAGCTTCTTGATGGAGAAACTTTTACTGTTTGAAATAGGCAAGTGTAAAGTACTCGAGCAACTTTTCCCCTCTCGTGTCACTCGCCCTAGCACACGAGATGAAGCTCAGTGAAGAAGTGGAGAAGCAGATAGGTCTCGTAGATCACGTTCCCGTTCTGTAGAGTTAACACCAACTGTGTGTTTCATTTACAACCCAATCATCAGAAAGGTATGGTAGGTGTCAGGGGCCTGGGACCATGATTTAAGGAGTCTGTGTCAAACTGCTTGGACCTAGCTGGCCTTTCAAAGCCAACCTAGAGGATTTAGCACCAGTGACACAACTAATGTAATTTCAATCACAAACTGGTTTATGAACTGTTATGAAATACCATAAACATTGTTGTTCAGTCCAGTGAACTCCAAAAGCTGTCATCTACTGCGTTCTCCTAACCTGGTGAGCAGCAGGGGGACCCAAACACAACAACCCCCTCGTCCATACTTGGATACCAAGGAACAGATAGCAGATCTTAGAGCCGAAAACATCAGTTCCTTGGGAAAACAAACAAGAGCTGCTACCACCATTGATAACACAGATCTTGCATTGTCCTTTTTGTTGTAGCAACATGGATTTCAATGTCCATCCTTCAGAGATGAGCATCACCATGGGCTCTCTGCTGAGCAGAACCAGGGAGAAGGTGCCAACACCTCCGTGTGTGCCTGGCTGATGGCAGCCCTCACGCCACCAGGAGGGCTTTGCCAGATGCTATTGGTCTGTCCCACACTGACAACTTGTCATCGATTCTGGGAGGAAAAAAATAAATTAAAAAAATGGCAACCAATGAAAATCAATCTTCTGATGCTCCGCTGCCTTAAATACCAGTAGAGCAAACAAACAACCCTAAACAATACAGCAGAACCCATATATCAATTACCCTAAATGCTCAAGCATTTTTACTTCACAGCCTGCAACATCCGACTGTGGTACCCGCACCCACTGCGCCGCGATGATAATGGTGCCGCATTGTTCCCGGGCGTCTGGCAGCCAGATAAGGGCTGCCTGTGCTTAGATGATAATGAAAGTGGGCAGACTTAACATTGTGATTGGAAAATTTCTTGGGTCTCAGAAAAAGGTTCTATTAAGCCCACTGACCCCAATTGAATATTAATTAGCTAATTAACAGATTTATTGTTCCACGCAATTTCTGGAGAGGCAGTGGGTTGGTTTTTTCTTTTTTTTTTTCAAGTGCCATTATTTTTTTTTAAATTATTTTTTGCATTGTGTATAATTGAATCTTTGCAGCTGCCAGCATCTTCTGCATGATTTGGCAAAAAAAAGAAAGGAAAAGCACTTATAGCTTTCCAGTGTTTTTTTTTCCCCAGCCCCAAATGTTTCCAATCGCTTTAAGCGAGTGTTTGGGGCTGCGGGAGGGAGGGAGGGGGAAAGCAGCTGCTTGATGCTGCTTTTTCTACAGATTTATTTATTCTTAAAAGCTTAACTTAAAAATGTCCACACTTCTTTTTCCCCCCTCATTATGAGTCACTGGTCTATCTTTTAGCCTGAGGTTACTATGCAGTGCGCTGTTACTCCCAGCAAAGACACCAAGGTCTGTGCCCTGCCTCTCTTTATCCATCCTTCTAAGCATAGCTCATCTCCCCTCGTCTTACCAGTTTGCTCCTCTTTCCTTCCAGACAACCAGTTTCCCCCCAGCAGAAGTCTTGAACCAGCAAGTCTCTGCCCCTTCCTGCAGTAGAGTCCCTAGCACAGATCATCTTTTTTTTGTCTCTTTTCAGAGTATTTTTTCTAAATGCTAAATTATTGGTAAAGAGTGGCGAGATGATATGTTACCACGTGGATAACTTCTGCCCATTCCAGAGAAGTTTATTTGGCACAGAGCGCTCCAAGAGCTTTACACTCAAGTGAGCGATGGCCTGCAGCAACGTGTCGCAAGAAGCTATTAGTGGGGTGGAGGGGGGTTGTTGCAGATTTCTTACAAATCATTTACTGCACTGTATCTTTTCCCAAAGAACCAGGCTGTCTCCTAAATAAACCAGAGTATTTTTGCTAGCACTGCACCAGGAGAGGGTTAGGCTGGACATTAGGAAAAATTATTTACACTGAAAGAGTAGTCAGGGCTTGGAACAAGCTACCCAGGGAGGGGGTTGAGTCACCATCCCTGGATGTCTTTAAAGGTCATTTAAACGTGATGCTTGGAGATCTGGTCTAGTGGTGAACTAGAGTAGGATTATTGGTTGGACTTGATGATCGCAACTCCAACCTGGATAATTCCATGATTCTATGAAAGAGAGTAACATAAGCACTCCTCAAAGTTCCAAAATTAAAAATCAACACATTCTCCTAATGTTACAAGCTGTAGTGGAAAATGTTGACTCAGAACATCATTATCCTATTAAAAGTAGAAAAAACAAATAATCTTGCATTAGAGAACAGAAAACATGCATTTTATAGGGTGTAAGAGTGTGCAGGTCTCCTGAGTCCATACACCTGGGTTTAGGGCTACTTCTGGTGTCCAAACCCAGGATTTGCATAATCTGCTGTAGCAAGCATGGCTTGAAACGGAGACATGGATTTTCCCTCTGTCTTGTCCTTTAGGGCATAAATATTTCCCTGACCATTGTGTGAATGCACTAAGGCAGCTATAGATTAGAAGAGTGATTAAAAATGACAGAGACCTCCTGCAGAGGCCCATGAAAAACTCTTCAGCCCCTACAGAAGTAAAATGGCGTTTGCCTCATCCCTTGCATGTGGAAGAGACTACAAGAGAGACAGGCTTGTACCTGTCACAGTCATGGGTGGAATCAATGGTGGTGAATACTCACAGATAGTTCCTTCTTGAGTTCTTTCTCAGGCTGGTTGTTATTTTTTAAACTAAAACTTCCAGTACTCAATATTTCATTCACAGCTTCTAAGCAATCCAGATTTCTACAGCTCACAGTTGTGTTTGGAAAGCTGTGAAGCATGTCCTCGATGACTTAAGACACTATGCATGCACATAAATGCTCTTCTGCCAAATTAAATGAGTCAAAACACATTCATTGGGTGTCTCTTACATGTTACAGGTGACACTGGACTGTACTTGCACCGTGACATAAAAGAAGCAGCTGGTGTGAGAGGTACACAGACTCTTTTACCCAGTGTCCAGAATGCAATTGTATGACTCAGAAGACAAAGCCACCAGAAGCAGCTCTGTGCCCTGGCAAAATCTGGATCCAACTAACAGTTTTACCAGTCCTGGGGAGCAGCTGGTATTTGGATACAGAGTCTGTGTTCACAACGTTTTGCCCAGGACCCATGCAGAGTTCTTCACAAGACAGGCCTAGATGAATCAAGACAGCTTAATGAAGTGCTGCTGCCGTAAATTTCCTTTATTAAGACTTCTTTGCCTTTTGTACAGCTATATCCTCTCAGGGCAGGAGAGTTTAAACCACATGATCATTTATTTAAAAATATTAGATGAAATACTAATGGGGCTCCAAATGAAAACTAATAGAAACACCAAGAAATGTGATTTCTGTTTGAGTATAAAACCCGTAAGGAATAGGGAAGGAGAAACACAAAGCTTCCACGAGGATTATAGAGATATGTGAACTGTGCCAGTGAAGAGTCTGGACTAGACTCATCAAAAGGTTGGGGGATATGATTTCATATTGACTTTGACCTTCTACTCTAATGTAATTACTAGGAACAATTTAAATAACTTTCCTTTTTATCCAGAAAAGAAAAAAAAAAGAAAGCATTTTCCATTGCTTAAAACTGGAAAACAAAATGTTTGATTGAGGTCATCTTGACATCCATTAGTGTGATAAATGAAGTGGAATTCAAGGCTGCTCCATTATCAAGGTTCATTTTCGTTGTTCAGATCTGGTTCCCCCCCTTCAGCCCCCTCCTTCCTCTCCCTTCTTTCTTTTTTTTAAAACAACATGGCCTCAGACTCAAGGCTGATTACAATAATTACATTTTCTACCCATAATAGTACAAATGATTCAAAGAGTTATTCAGAATGTTTCAATGTCAGCACTTAGATAAATGCTCCTTCTTTCCTAGGGATTGCATTTTTTATGCAGAAGGTTAGTTAGCAGCAGCAATAACGCTATGGCTGTCAGGAAGCCGTGAATTTACGTGCCCAGTAACTACATTCACAATTGTTTGGTACTCGGCGTGGCAACGAGACTGAATAGGATCCCGGATAATTTATAACTGCTCCCCAATACAAGAAGAACAATTATATTGTGTGCAGTATAAAATGGCCATTATTTAGCTCAATTTTTAAAAATTATTTGAACAAAATGCCTATCCTTTGCAGGGCTATTTTCTTCTCGGGTCTAATTAGATACCCGAGGAATACAGGATATATATATAAATTTTAACCAGCAAATATATTTATGGAATTTTAATTTGCTCCTTGTATAACTCGGCCATAAACCTTGCGAGCCTTCTTCAGGAGGTTTTTAATCTTAAAAGGTAGGAAAGAAAAAAAGTGAAAGAAAGCAGTAGTTGTACAAAAGGCAGCTGCCGTTTTTCTGGTGAGCAGCAAGACACTGGTTGTGCTCCTCTCGTCTTGCACCATAAAATTACTGCTGCACGTTTTATGAGAAAAGGTTTGTTTCTGCAGACTTGACAGAAATGATCTCCTCACTGGTCTCTGCATAATTTACACCTAAACAGGAATTCAGGTAGAGAAGGGACAGACAGACACAGAGCTGAAACTTGGTTAAGACAGTGCTGAAACTTAATTTCTGCTCATCCCTGGAAAGTTTCAAACGATGAGTAGATGTGGCCCTGGGTTGCTGGTTGGACTGGATGATCTTGAAGGTCTCTTCAACCCTTATGATTCTATGATTGTATGAAATTATCGTTTACCAAGATGGGCTCTCAAGGAAAGTCTACCTTCCTTGGAAAGGGTTTCTACTCTTGCATGACACCTTGAAATATCTAATGGCTATTAATCTAATCCAGCTGCCTACAAGATGGTGTGGCCAGTCACTGTGTAGCCAGGTCACAAGATCTTGTGTTGATCCTTGCCTTGGGCAAGAGGTCTTAGGGAATGGCATCTGCATTTGTCTGACTGCAGCACATCTAGTCACATCCCTTCTAATGGAAGAAAATAAAATTGATCTAGAAGACACTGAGGAAGCAGCAGACAGGAGTTTGGCTGCAGCAGTGTCCTGCCAGCATTGCAGCCGCAGCAGCTCCCATCTGCCCTTCCCTTCTGAGAATCCAAGGGTACAGATGCAGGAGAGAGCTGGGATGAGAGGCTGTGCTGAGTGCAATTAATTTGTATCTCCATTTAAATAAAACCCTCTCCTAGTCGTAAGCTGGGGAGGAGACAGTGCCTCTTGGCAAACAAAATGGTATTAAGTGCACTCCACTAGAAATGTTTATACTTTGTCCCTGAGAAATGTTTATGCTGGAGTACAGTCTTTAACTGATCAATTTGAAAATGAATGACGAGGAGAGGAGTACAGAGGTTTCCTTATTTCAGAAACATTTGTTAAGTGCCTTTCATTTGCAACTGCTCCAAAGTCAGGGTAAGCAGTCTCTGTCTGGAGGAGTCTGCAGCGCCCATAGCAGTGCTGAGCATGCTGATGGGGACACTCCAGCACATGTAACCCAAAAAGTGAGTGGCAGTTTGGGGAAATTACTTCATAGCTGATTAAAATCCCCTGTGCTGTCACACAGGCTCCAGCATGACCCCACAACCCTTCAAACACTATGGATGTCTGTAATCACCAACTGCTCTACCAGTGCTTTAATTCTCCCATCACATCCCAATAAAAAACTCCAAAGGACCATGGTGGCAGTGTCCTGGCAGGTTTTACATGGTATCATGAGGATGGGGAAGAGATCCACTGGAGAGGCAGAAAGAAATCAAAACAATAAATAGGAGCAGAGAGTGAAAGAACATTGGTCACTCTAACCATAGAATCATAGAATCTGTGAGGTTGGAAGAGACCTACAAAGGTCTTGTAGTCCAACCTCTTACAACAAGCAGGGCCATCACTCACCAGACCAGATTGCCCAGAACCCCATCGAGCCTAACCTTGAGTGCTTCCAGGGATGGGACCTCCACCATCTCTCCGGGTAGCCTGTTCCAGGGATTCAGCAGCCTCAGATTCAAGAACTTTGTCCTCATGTCCAACCTAAACATCACCTTTTCCTGCTCCAAACCATGACCCCTCATCCTAATGTTCCCTGCCCTTGCGAACAGTCTTCCCCAGCCTTCTGACAGCCGCAAGGATTGGAAGGTCTCTATAAGGTCCTTCCAGAGCCTTCTGTTCTGCATGCTGAACAATCCCAGCTCTCTCACCCTGTCTTCGTAACTGAAGTGCTCCAGCCTTCTGATCATTTTAGT
>VZRI01011356.1:172316-217986 GCA_013397515.1 Upupa epops
CTTCTGATCCCTGATTCTATGAAACCGTCAGCCCAGAGTGTACAAAACAAGAAATTGTTGTGTGAGAAGACACACAGGAGGAAAAGAAAAGGCAGAGAACAAAATCCTTTGTGAGATTGTGTGATGTTGCAGCACCCAATGACTAAGGCAAAGGAAGGGTAATCTGATGCCAGAGGGGAGGCAACAATGGGTGTCCATGGAGAAGGAGGAGAAAAGCTGCATCTCCTTGAGGTAGCCTCAGCACTGAGCAAAACCTCAGTCTCCTCATTACATGTCTAATGTATCTGTCCCAAAAGCTCCCCTGCTCCAAAGCTTTCCTTTAGAATATACATGGCCTGGGTGCATGAATCAACTCAGGAGCAATGACATTGCAATTAAAATAATAATAATTAAACCCCCCCACACACACACAAAGTGCAAGAGACGTGCCCGACCTCTGAGAAAGCCAGATCACTCTTCAACTCTTGGGCATGAACATTAAATGAGGTTTAAAAGCTTGTCACCCTCTCCAGCACACGTGTCAAGGGCAGAGGTGGTGTAAGATTGAAGGAGAATAATTTGTGAAGGAGGGGTGGTAATTTATCAAATTCTGGGAAACTCATCCCTTGGCACTGGATGTGAACTTAGAGCAAAAAATAGCTGCTGATGATTGTGTTTTAGAAGCAGTGGCTCCTCAAAGAGCACCCTGGATTACACAGAAACACAAAACAATCTTAAGCGTAATTTTGCTTTCCCCATCATTTATTTGGTCTCTATTTGTTACTAAATGAATGAGAAAAAACCACGCACTGACCTATGGTTTCCACGCAGAATCATATCGATTTATGTAATTCTAACACCAACAGCATCAGCCTTCAGGCTTATTCTCCACCTGTGGTTTCCATCACATCATATTGCAGTGATGCAAACACCAAGCAACTGGGAAGGTGGAGGGAGAGCAAACCAAGCTCTGGCATAGACCTAACTTTTTCAGTAGCCAGTACTAACCCAAAGGTCCCACGGTGAGAACTGAGGGATTTACAAGAGTACGTATTTTATAGAGTTGCATCAGATTTGAGACAGCTCAGCTGAAGTACTTTGGTGATGTTAAATCCCACCTTCTGTAAGGACAGACTTTATTCCTCTTTACAACTACCTGAAATTAAGGGGTAGAGAGGTGGGGGGTTGGTCTCTTCTCCCAAGTCACCATAGATAGAACAAGAGGAAATGGCCTCAAGTTGTGCCAGGAGAGGTTAGATTTGGTATCAGGAAACATTTTTATCCCCTGACCACTCTGTTGGAACAGACTTCCCAGGGAAGGGTGGAGTTGCCATCTCTGGAGGGGTTCAACAAAAAGTAGATGTGGCGTCAGGGAGCAGTTTAGTGGGCAGGGTGGGATTGGGTTGATGGTTGGACTTTATGATCTTGGAGATCTCTTCCAACCTTCATGACTCTGATTTGTTCATCACTTTACACTGAAAGCACCTATATCACAGTCGTGAGGCCAACAGAGCTGCTGCCTTTAGGAGATCTTGGTCCAAAGGTTGCAAGTTTTTCCTTATTTGTTTCAGGAACATTATTGTTAAGAGTCACCTTCTGCACCAGTGATTGAAACATGTTCATGAGCCTTCAGCTACAGGAGGAGCTCTCTCCTGCTCACACACTTGCTTCCAGGGATGAGATGTCATGACCCCAGCTAAAACCAGAAGTCTGTGTGCCTCCTCTTGCATTTCTGACTCCAGCAGTAGTGAATTGTGGACCTGGCATAAAAGGTCTTCTCAATGATTTGGGAGGTTGACTGGCCATCCTCAGGGTTTTCCAATAGAGTGAATCCTCTGTGTGCCTCACAGGGCATTCCCTGGCTCTGGCTGGGAATATCCTGGGACATGATTCCACCCAGCCTAGTTGCTATTTCAGGCTTTATCCTCCATAAGTACAAGGTCCCAAACCCCAGATCACACAGTGGCATGGGGCTCACCCTGACTAGTTCCCAACCAGTTAGTGAGTGACTCTGCATAGGTAACCAGAGGGCTGAAACAAAACTACTGTGAGCTGTGCAAAAATCCCAGATCTTAAAGACAAGCCATTGCCCAAGGGATCAGCACATATCCAGATGTGTAGGGGTCAGATCTGTGACTTGGCAGCAAGCAGAGCTCTGCTCTTGGGGAGTCCCTGGAACACACCAGCATCACTGCTATCCCTGTGCCTGCAGCTCAGCTGCAGCACAGACAGAGTCAAGAGAAGTGCAGAACACTGCCAGCTCTGCTCCCATCCCCTATAAACACTGGCTGCTCCCAAGCTGGGAAACTGCAGGGTCCTTCCCATTACCCAGAGCTGAGATTTATATGGCAGGAGGCGGGGAAGCGCAAGCACACAGGCTTGAGCAACTGGATACCCTTGGATTTACACTCCAGTTGGGATCATAATGAGGTGGTTAATACAGAAATACAAGACGGCAATAAACCACTGACTTTTATAGATCTCGGTGTGAATCTGAATCATCGTTTGGTGACCAGGAGCTGGGTGAAATACAGCAGCCCGTCCCGGCTGCGCTCCTTGGGAGAGCAGCAGCACAAGAGAGCGGGTGAGCACCGAGGCCGATAAATCCCGCCTGGCTGTGCAGAGACAGTGTCCACAGGACAGGATTTGCTAATGGAATGCGGATCAACTAATCCCAATTAAAAGCATGTTCTTTATACATAGAGATTCCCTCTCCTCCACACAAGTTACACTCATTTTTAACCCCCTTAATTATACTGGAATTATACTGGAGATGCACACGAGCAGCTGAAGGCAGATTTGGCTGCTGGTTTTAATGAAAGGGCTAGAAACAACTTGCTTTCTGATGGGTGAAAAGCAGCATTAACTACCACTAAATTATCTACATTCAGGTGATGTAAAATCATCTAAGCTTGCATTAATCTGCTTCTGCCATTGGAGAAATAAATCACAAAATGATGGGAGAGGTGTTGCAGATGCCTGAAAGTTCCTAAGAGTAAAAAAACAAGGAACGTAACAAATTCATGGCAGAAAAGGTCCCTCAAGAGCTACAATATGATTCTCCCTGAGAATCTGATGCACAGACACTGGGGTCTGTATTAAGAGTCCTGGGTGTTCATCTGGTTGCTGCAGGGCTGCTCTTGCAGATGTGCCTTCAGCGGCTGCTGCAGTTCCACTCCACCAGTGCTGCATCCTTGTTGGGCTGAGCCACAGCTCTGTCACAGGCCAGGAGCACAATAAACTTTATATAAATGCGTTCCAAAGTGAAAGAGTGACCTTAGGATGTCTGACTATAACAGAAAGCCAAACTGCTGAGAGCAGACTCTGCCACTAGCAACCAGCAGCAGAGGTGCCTGCAAGCTGTTGCCAGCTGGGCTTCCACAGCAGCCAGGCAAGAAAACCACAAGCAGCTTCCAAAAGTGTTTCTCTCTCTCTCTGCCTGTGTGTGTGTGTGTATTCTGCTGGAGAGACTTAGGAGCTGCAGTGAGGTAGCTTCACTAAGGTAGCTTCATTAAGGTAGCCAGGGCTAATCCCTCCTATCCCCCTTCTTCTCAGCAGTGATGCGGGCAGGCAGGGCTGGGCATCCAGGCTCTGCTGCTGCCAGACCCCAACCCTACCCATTCCTTCTAGAGTGGGATAACAGGAGGATTTATATGATGGAAGGAAAAAATAATAATAAAATGTTAGAGGAAATGGTCCAGAAATGCTGAAATAGAAATGAAGGCCTGAAATAATCTACCCATACTTTATGCTGTGGCACAGATATAAAAAAATACTGCCCTTTTTTATGGAGAATCCTTTTTCTTCCCAAGAAAATTGTTTATGCAGAATCTCCCGAGAAGCTTCATTTTTTATTTATATATCCATATATATGAATGGTGATAATTTGAAGTCCTCCAAACAATCACCTGTAAATTACTATCTTTCTAAGCAGCAATATATATCCACAAATCAGTCCCAGGACACTGAGGCTATGTGTGGGGGGGAAAAAAAAAAGTCTATTTATGCCACTTCAGGTGAAAAAAAGAAAATGACTTTGTTTTCTANCATATATATGAATGGTGATAATTTGAAGTCCTCCAAACAATCACCTGTAAATTACTATCTTTCTAAGCAGCAATATATATCCACAAATCAGTCCCAGGACGCTGAGGCTATGTGTGGGGGAAAAAAAAAGTCTATTTATGCCACTTCAGGTGAAAAAAAGAAAATGACTTTGTTTTCTATAAAAAGAAAAGTTCTTGTTAACATGTAGAGTTAATTAGGTAATAAAAACAATCCCTTTAAAAGGCCTGGGATGAACTCAAAGTTAATCTACTGAACTCTTGAGCATCATGATTTACCATGGCATCAATGGGCAGAGTTATCTCTGGCCAGATGAGCACCACTAGCATGCAAAGAAGGACAACAGCAGTTCAAAGCACTCTGTACTGATACCTGTAGCTTTCTCAAGGCCTTTGTCATCATAGAGTCATAGAATGGTTTAGGTAGGAAGGGATCTAAAATCATCTAGTTCAACCCCCTCCCTGTTGTGGGCAGTGACACCTCTCACAGATTAGGTTGCCCAAAGCCCCACCCAACCTGGCCTTGAACACTTCCAGGGATGGAGCAGCCACAATCATCCTGGGCAACTCATTCTGGTGCCCTCAAGAGTGCTGCTAGATTACCAGCATGACAGGAGATTAGTTTCCAAAACCTAGATCCTCATCATTCGTACCAGCAGAGTCCAGGTCATACACATGACTTTTCTAAAATGCACTTTTCCTCGATGCAAGCTTTGGAAGAAGCCACTCACGAAGCCAGCAGATGACATCAACCAAAATGCCACTCAGCTTAAGTGGCAGGAGCACTTTGTAGTGGAAAAAACATCTAATTGCCTCAGCTTTTCCCTCCATAAATTACATTCTTGGCTTCCCTCTACTCCTTCTGCACAGCCAAGCACCAGTGAAGGTGCAAAAGAAAGCTACAGTTGTATTGGGTCAGACATATGACATTAGGAATCACTGGGCAGGTTTTCTCTTAATTTCTGGAGCAGAGGAGATTCCATCTAAACATAGGGAAAAGCTTATTTACAGCGAGGGTGACAGAGCAGCAGAACAGGTTGCCCAAAGAGGTTGTGGAGTCTTCTGCTCTGGAGACGTTCCTGGACTGTTCCTATGTGACCTGATCTAGGATATCCTGCTCTGCCAGGAGGGTTGGACTAGATGATCTTTTGAGGTCCCCTCCAACCTCTGACATTCTGTGTGTTTCTCAAATACTCAAGTGAGTTTAAACGTGAGGTTGCAGCAGCCCTATTTAAGATGGCTTTTGTCTTCATCTTCCATCAATAAGCCAGCTTTGCCTACACACTCTGTGTTAGGTAATACTGAGGTTGTCCCCATAACTCCTTGCGTTAGGTGTATTTAGGGGGAAACTGGATGCTTCTAGAACATTTGTGTGACCAGGCAGAGGTACCTCTGATGAGTTACCAGAGAGGCAACTGGTGTGAACAGTTTGAACAGGACAGCTTGAACATGGCCAATGCACTCTCACCTCTCAGACAAGGAAAAAGCCAAATCCATTAATTCGGGACACCAGCAGACCTGGTGCAAGCACAGTCCTTTTGCAGACATTCAAGTGTAGGAGCAGTGCTTGTGGAATTGGCTCCCTGTGAATTATTTACTCTTCTGATAAGCTGCTTTCCCTCCCCTTCCACATTCACAGGTATCAGTCAGACCTCACTGCAGGTATTAGTAGAATCATCCAAAATTTACACCACCACTGGAATAGAGAGGCATCACTCATTAACAGAGGCAGAAGGGTAAAGCCCCGGGACCTTCACACAAATGAGGAAGCTACAGCCATGTGTTGTCACTGTGGGGATGCCCTCCTGAGCAATGCCTGAGCCACCTGATGCCACGGTCTGTCAGTGGCAGTTTGATAGTGGGAAACCAAAGGGAATATATGCTGGGGGATGTGGAGGGATGGGCCAGTTGGATGCTGGTAGTCAGAGCAGGTAGGGACACCCACAATCAAATCAGAATCATAGAATCATCAAAGTTGGAGAAGACCTGTTAGATCATCAAGTCCAACCATCCACCCCACAACCCTTAACCATAAACAACCATAAACCTGGCTTTAAAGCCATGGTGCTCTCCCCCCACTCATTACTCCCATGATCTCATTCCCTGTGGTAACCCCATGACCATGGGGGCACCGTGGGCATCCATGAGGCAGCCACCCCACAGCTGCACTGTGCCAGGGGCCCTGGCATGGATCAGGACAGAGGTACATCCTGCACTGTGCTGACTCCTCCAAACTGCCCAGCCAAATGCTTGCACAAGCTTTGGGCTAAAACCCTCTTCTGCCCTGCTGGCCAAACTCATCAACGAGCTGACTTGCTCTGATCTTGAGGAAATCCTGCCCCAAATGGAGATGTCTCCCTGCTGTGGCACAGAGGACAGCACAGGGAAGGGACTGCAAATGCCATCAGGATTGAAAAGCTTCAATAATTCAAAGGATTTTGATGTTTTAATAATCCCTGTGCACAGTGTCACTGCAAGCAGACTGTGATTAAGGAATATCTGTTAGCTGCTGTTTAAAAGAGGGTTGGGTGGGGTTTTCTGTAGTTGGTGCCTTTTTAAGAGGGTTATAACACCCACACTGTCCTCAGGCCACCACAGCTCCACGACACAGCTGGGCATCACAGAAGCCTGGCAAGTACCAAGCTTCTGGCCATTAATTGCCCAGCAGCTCAATGTCCTCTGACTCCTTCCCCCACTCCAGCTCCAGACAGTGATGTATTTTAAGCTAAAAGACCAGCTGAATTTATTGTCTTCCATTAGTCTAATACAATACAATTTATTTTTAAACAGCTTCTCTCATGCAAAAGCATCCCAAAGTGATTCACAGCAGATGACAGACCCTGCATGCAAATCCAGGCAGTTTATACCCTCCTGCACAGTGTGGGTCATCACACAGGCTGGACCAAACCAAGCAGATTTAGTCATCCACAAAATAGCATCATTGTGCTTTGGCACAGAGAAGGTGCAGCCAAACCCAGGAACATACAGGCAATAACAGGTACAGGCAGAGTCAGGAAAGAGACCGGCATGAATTAAAATATCAACCAAAGGCTGAGCAAGTTACACTGATTCTCTAGAATCATAAAGGTTGGAAGACCATTTAGTTCAACCACTAACCCAACCCCATGCTGCCCACTAAATCCTGTTGCCCAGGGCCACTTCTTTTTTGAAGGGATGGTGACCTCACCCCCTTCCTGGGCAGCCTGTTCCAACCCCTGACCACTCTGTCAGAGAAAAAGTTGTTCCTGATGTCCAACCTAACCCTCCTCTGGCACAACTTGAGGCCAAACAATCCCAGTTCCCTCAGCTGTTCCTCATCACACCTGCCCTGCAGGCCCTTCACCAGCTTCCCTGCCCTTCTCTGGACCTGCATCAGGCTTCCGCCCCTCAATGTCCTTCTTGTATTGAAGTGCTCAAAACTCAGCTCAAGATGTGGCCTCTCTAGGAATTCAGGGTGAAGATTCACTTGGGAGGAGAAGCAAGCAAGGCAGGGAGTAAAAATGGGGGACAGAGAAAGCAGGAGCTACTAGGAAGATGCAGAGAGCCAGCACAGGACTCAGAATGAGAAATAGTGACTGCACTTGAAACTACTCCATCTGCATCAGTTCAGGATCTGATCTGGTGCATTTCCACAAGCAAGCAATGGCAGTTCCCCCAAAAGCACTTCAGAAAGGAAGGTGACCCAGCTTCTCCCTCAAAGGGTGGTCAGGAGAGACTGGTAAGAAACAGAGGAACTCCCACCACACCACTGCAGCTCAGTGTCTCTCCAACAGCCCATGCAGAAGGGGCTGGTTTTGGGGGAGTCCTGTGACCAAGGAGGGGCATCACTCCCTCCACGTGGTGTACCAGGTGGTCACTGTGGACAGGAGCATTCAGCACCATCATCTGCTGCTGGCCATGTTTTCAAGCACTACAAGTATTAGATACCCTGGCAATTTAGGGAAGGAGAGCTACATACACCATAGAATCATTAGGGATCGGAAGGGACCTCAAAAGTTCATCCAGTCCAATCCCCCTGCCACAGCAGGGTCACCCAGACCAAGTCGCACAGGAACACATCCAGGCGGGTCTGGAACATCTCCGGAGAAGGAGACTCCACAACCCCCCTGGGCAGCCTGTTCATTATACAGCAAAGACTTGTCCTTTGACGCAATGTGACTTAACCAATGATTTGGTGTTTCTTTTCTCATGAATCATTGCAGCTCTTAGTAAGCAGTCAAAAGTACCCATGTACAACTGCACCCAACCACACACCCATCACCTCCCTCTTTGTGAGGTGCTGACACCACCTCCTGCACTGCATTCAGCACATCCCACTGGCCGTACCTGCATCCACCAGGCTCTCCCAGCACCAGTGACCAAGACAGCCTCCCCACCACCTGCAGAAGTTATAGCCCTGAGCCTCTTGTTGCAAACAAGCTGGAGCTGTTCCAGCACAACGCCTTGAGACAGTTAAAGAGACAGGGTAGCGACCTGTGGGATGCAGTGTGTCAGAAACCTACCTTTCCCCCCATCACCTAGGAAGTCTTCCAGATAATTTCCTTGGACTGCCTGTCTCTCTAGAAATAACTGAACAAAGAGAGCTCAAGGATCAGCAGTAGAAGCTGTACTATGGATAACTCATTTTCATCACCTCATTAACAAGACTCATCAGAGACTGGGAACACATGGGCTGTCACAGCAATGAAGATGGTCACCTGCTGGAAGTGAAAACCAAAGTATTGATGAAGCAGTGGCTTGTGCAACTGACACCACAAAGCTCTGCCTGTGGCAGCATCAGCCAGGAGATGACCAGCCCCACAGCATCTTGCCTTTATGCCCTCAAGACTGTTCCAGGGAGAGCTGAGCACATAGCCAGTGCACCAGGGAGACTCTGCCCTCACTGTTGTTCCAGTGAGGTTCACAGAGATGTAGTCAGGGTTTTGTTTAAGCTCAGTGTAGGTGCTTAGTACTCCTTTGGGATATGATACTCCACAGTTTTATCCAGCAAGGCACTAATCATGGTGCTTTGGCTGCTTCTAAAACAGACAGTGACTCTGCAGGAAGAGGACTGATTAGAAAGCTCATTCCTTATTTAAGAGCCAGAATAAAGTTCTTTGGGGAGAAATTAAATCATGGAAGCGAAGAGCCATGAAAGAACAGAAGTGTGGGGTTAAGCGGCTGTGGATCAGAGCTTGGCTTCTGTGGTTGCTGGCTATTAGAGTGGAATCATAGAATCACTGAGGTTGGAAGAGACCTTCAAGATCATCCAGTCCAACCATCAACCCAAGCCCACCCTGTCCACTAAACCCTGTTCCCCAGGGCCACATTCATTTGTTGTTTAAACCTCTCCAGGGATGGTGACTCCGTGTCCTCCCTGGGCAGCCTGTTCCAACCCCTGACCACGCTGTCAGGGAAGAACATTTTCCTGATGTCCAATCTAACCCTCCCCTGGCACCACTTGAGGCCGTTTCCTCTTGTCCTATCACTGGTGACTTTGGAGAAGAGATCAACCTTCACCTCTCTACACCCTCCTTTCAGGTAGTTATAGACAGCAATAAGGTCTCCTCTCAACCTTCTTTCCTTTAAGCTAAACAACCCCAGTTCCCTCAGGTGCTCCTCATAAGACCTGTCCTCCAAGCCCCTCACCAGCCTCTTTGTCCTTCTCTGGAGCCACTCCAGCACCTCAATGTCCATCTTGCAAAACCTCCAGCCAAAGTAACACCCTACCCACAGCGGTGCTTTCCCCTCTGTGCCTTGTCCAGCCAGCAGCCCTGGGTGAATGGGGCCAACCCCTCCAGCTCTGTGCCACACTGGGACCATCCTCAGTGCTGGATGTTGTGGGGCAGCATTTAGCACATGAGTTTCACAGGTTTTAGCTGGCAAAAAACTCCCCAGGCCCTTGTTGAAAGTCAAAGGCCCTAAAAAAATCAAAGCACCCCTCATGATTAATTGCATCACATGCAAGACTGTGCTGTAATTGAGCGAGACCTGGACAGGCTAGAGAGCTGGGCAGAGAGAAATGGAATGAGGCACAACAAGGGTCAGGGGAGAGTCTGGCAGCTGGGCAAGAACAACCCCAGGGACCAGGATAGGGTGGGGACTGACCTGTTGGAGAGCAGTGGAGGAAAAAGGGACCTGGGGGTCTTAGTGGCCAGCAGGATGACTGTGACCCAGCAGTGTGCTCTTGTGGGCAAGAGGGCCAACAGCATCCTGGGAGGGATCAGAAGAGGGGTGGTTAGCAGATAGAGATAAGTTCTTCTCCCCCTCTGCTCTGCACTGGTGTGACTTGGTCTAGGTGATCCTGCTGAGGCAGGAGAATTGGACTAGATGATCTTTCCAGGTCCCTTCCGATCCCAAATGATTCTGTGATTCTATGATTGATAGCATAAAAGCTGTCTGGGATGCCTCGAATCTTTCTGTTTTTCCCCATAAAGAAACAGCCAGCTTGTGCCATATGAGAAATAAATTTTTCTTTCTCATTTTCTCCTCGTCTGTAAAACATTTATAAAGTGGAAAAGCCGTCGGCAAAGTATGTCAGGATTGTCTTTGAAGGGGTTAACATTTGTAAGATGAATGCGGCGAGAAGTTGATTCTTCTTTTTTTTTTTTTTTAATTAAAAATATATATTTCTGGAGCAAAAAAAAAAACCACAAGCAATAAAGAGTGTTTGCCTGTTGGGAGGCTTGTTTTGTAATGCGGGATGAATAACCAGCTGACAATCCCGGGTTTTGTTTTCTCTTCGTACGGGCAATGGCCACGAGCCAGCCAACTTTATTGTCCTTGAAATGTCATGATTTGGAGTATGCGCTGAATTCTTAACTGCCCAAATTACTGCAGAACATCCCTTTTTATTATACGGCAACAATGTGATCCTGGGCTCAAAGACTTTACTAGTTAAGAAGATTATGTGTTTTCCTCTTTCTGTTTTGTTAAAGTGCCAAGTCTTGCGTTTTTGGCATCTTCTAAAGAAGAAAATGTCTTCTGAAATATTCTCTCCGAGCACAGAAGTTACCTCAGAGGAGCTCGGCGGTGCAGGGCTTTTCAGTACTTTCTCGTTCACTCAGAAGTTCAGACGCATTTCTTTTCCTCAAAAGCTTCAAATTTCTGGCCTCTTTGTGTTTATTGACAGCAGAAAAAAACCCTAACAACCGGAGAAAGAAAATTGTCCTTCATAAGTTTGTGGGGCTTTACTTCACTGATAACTTCTTCCTTTCTCTTTTGGGTTTTTCTTTCTCTTCTCTTCCCAAGTGGTGGCTGTTAGCGCCAGAGAGCAGGCAGGCAGCTGCTCACATCTTGTCCTGCTGCATCTTCTGCTGCATCTCTGCAGCTGCCATCACACCGTCCTGTCCTGCCCACTGCCCCACAGCCCACACTGGAGTGCACTGACCCCTCAGCCCACCCTGCCAGCATCCTGCGGCTCAGACACAGAACCACAGAGTGTCTGCTTGGAAGAGATCTCTAAGAGCACAAAGTCCAGCCTTCCACCCAGTACTGCCCCTAAACCATCTCCCTAAGCACCAGGTCCACACACTGTTTAATCCCTCCACGATGGGGACTCCACCACTGCCCCTGGGCATCTTGTTCCAATGTTTGATAACCCTTTCAGTGAAGAAACTTTTCGTGACCTCCCCTGGCGAAGCTTGCAGCCATATCAAACTTCCAGTCTCTGAAAGGGGCTGTCAGAAGGCTGGGGAAGACAGTTCACCAGGGCATGGAATGGTAGGATTAGGGATCAGGGTTTGAAGCTGGAAAAGAGCAGATTGAGGCTGGACAGGAGGACAAAGTTCTTGAACCTGAGGGTGGGGGATCCCTGGAATAGGCTGCCTAGAGACGGGGTGGAGGCCCCATCCCTGGAGCCATTCATAGTCCAGCTGGGAGCTCTGGGCACTCTGTTCTAGTTTGAGAGGGCCCTGCTTGGTGTAGGGGGGTTGGACTAGATGACCTTTGGAGGTCCTTTCCAACCTAGTACCTTCTGTGATTCTATGATTCCTCTGTTCCTATCACTTGACACCAGGGAGAAGAGACTGAGCTACTCCTTGCTCCAACCTCCTTTCTGGTAGTTACAGAGATCATAGAAACTCTGCAATCATAGATCAATAAGGACTCTCCTCAGCCTCCTTTTCCCCAGGCTTAACACCCCAGTTCCCTCAGTTGCTTCTCACAGGAGTGTTTGTTACACCAGGATTCCAGGAGACCCAGCACAATTTGGACCAGATTTAGTTCTAGCAGGAGGGTGAAACCCTTCCTCAATGGGGCATGGACCTGTTGAGAGCAGGACAGCCCTGACTCCCGCAGGTCTTCAGCAAGTGTGATTTCAACACAACCAGAGAGTGTTAGGGTCCATCACCCCAGCCCTGGCTTTCAGCATGGCAAGAAACACCAGGATCTCAGCGAAAAATCCCATCTCCTCCAGCACCCTGTTCTTCCTCGGGATGAGACCCTTGTGGTACCTATTAATCAGCTGACATTTAACTATGAACAAACAGCTATTCAGCATGCACTGACTATCACTGCTGTTACACTGAGCCATCATTTTACAGGGCTCTGCTCCCCACTGGGCTGTGGGGACGCAGCACGATGTGGCGGGCAGCCCCTGGCCATGGTGGAGCAGTGATGTTAGCGCTTCTTGCCAAAGGCTGGGGTTTCTCAGAGCCTCTTTAGGTGCAGAGGTGACAGATGCCCTGCTCTGGAGGATGTTGTGCCCTGAGCTTCTGTGATCCCATCTGCTTTCCCTGCCTCTACCCTCACCCCAGGTGCAGGGACCTGATGTGATGTCCATGTATAGGGCTGCAGGACAAACGCTAGAGTGAAACACAACGGGGTTTTTCATTAAATAAAAACAAATCTCAATTTTCTACGGTGTCTGCAGGGATGTTAAGACCTTTAAGTAAATTCCTGATTATATTTAAAATAATAATAGAGCTATTCCCAGGGTAATCTTCGTAGTGAAACAGCCCATAAAAGCTCGAGTCGCATTAGCACCATCTCTTTCCACCAGTATTAACAGTGAGAGCTGAAAGAAGCAGCCCTGATGCCCAACCACAGGCAGTTCCTGCCCTCCCAGTGCCAGCTCCACTGGGACAACAGATTTGCCCAGTTGGACTTGTTTTGACACAACTTAGTGATAGGAAGAGGTGTGAGCTACGTGGCTTTACAGTCCTGACAAGCAAAAGGGCTGCTGGGCAGCCTAGGGGGTAAATTGATCTCTGTTTTGGGCACCTGCCCTCTAATCGCTCACAAAAATCAACCAATATTCAGTACTGTGTCCACATCTCAGCCATCACTTCAGTCCACCTCTCTCTAGCTCCTGCTGCTCCTCCAGGACCAAACTCTGCTCCAGCCACCACTCCCCCTTCTCCAGACCTCCTTTCTTTCAGAGCTTTGCTTAAAACCTTCTCCAGCATCATAAAGTGGCTGTCCCTGGCCAGAGCCATCCTTGGCCAACCCCTCCAGTCAGACAGAGTTCCTGTGGGCTGAGATACATAAGGAGCTATGCAAACCTGTCCTCCCCCAGAACCCTGCCCAGGAGGGTCTTCAGGGGACACCTGGCCCTGGGGCTGGTTTTGCTGCCTTTGGAGAGCAGAGAGCTGGGTGACCCAACCAACCCTCCCTGGGTGATTTGGGGCAGAGGCATTTGAGGGCCTGCTTGGAGGGCTTTGCTCAGTTCCAACCCCACCCCAGCAACTTGCCCCCCCCTCTCCAAGATAGCTGAGAGACCTCTGTGAGTCCTGGCACGGGAGCACCCCCTAAAAGCCTGAGGAACCCGCTGGTGCTGCAAACGTCTGCCGCTGTGCCCGTACGTCTGCCGATGTCCACGCTCCAGACATTTCCTGGATCTGTTCCCCACCGGGAAAAACTCCTGTCTACGACTCAGCGATTACTGGAAGAGCAGCAGCACTACTGGTGCTGTTGTGATTATTGCATTTCCAGGAGCTGCTCTTTGCCTTTTGAAATCTTCCTTCCAACTGCCCCCCCTCCAACCTGGGTAATTAGGGGAAGTGCCCGCTCGGGTGACTGTCCCCCACTCCGCATGGCAGCGAGGGGGGAGCATTCCTCCTTGGCATCGGTGAGGAGCCGGTGATGGAGGGCTGGGATGCAAATACAGCTCTTCTTGTGAAGTAAATTAAGCTAACAACGAGGTAACAAACCGCTGTTAATATTAGATTAACTTGTTTGGCAAGATATGAAATGGGGCGAGCTGGATTGCTGATAGCAGAGCGCTCCGCGGCGCTAATGCTGCTCAGGGAAGTAGAACATCCCTTGGAGAGACAGAGGCGAGCACCTAAAAAAAATAATCAAATACATTGAGACTGGAGGAAGAGCCAGAATGTGAGCAGCAATTACGCCAGCATTAAAGATGAATGGAGAAGAAGCTGGGGAGTTTGATTGCCTTTAAATACTGGCTTGTTTTTAATCTCACAATCAGACTGCGCTGTGATCAGCCATTAGCCCCGACTACAGCAAAAGAGCAAAAAGATTTTAGCATGTTTAATACGGACTCCAAATACCACTTTGATGCGAGATAGGGAGGCAAATGGCAGATCAGTCAGAAGTTAAAGCCGGCGAAGGCAGCCGACAGGGGCTGGGCCGGCTTTGGGACTGATGGAGACTTGGGCACAGGGGTCACCGGCAGCTGTGTCCTCAACGCAAGGACTGAGGCACGAGCTTAAATGTCACACGATATGCCAGTGGTCACTAAACTGATTAAGCAGTGGTTATCTTTAGCAGTAAAAAGGCTATCTGCTAATACTAAATGATTAGAGTCTAAAATGCCATTTACTCTGCTCTGATTCCTTGAATGAATATTTATGCCAAGTGATGACTATAACACCATCAAAAGGTTTCCGTGCTCCGCTCCGTAGAGTGGAAGTGATTATTCAACAGCAGGTCTGCACTCCAGCACTTGTTTCTATTAAGCAAATTTGCAGTGTTCAGGCAAAAACTCGTGATTGCATTGTCCTCCTGGGATTTGTGTTTTTAAAGCATTCCCACTTCCAGCGCTCTCCTGGGCCAAGGGCTGTGGCAGATGGGTTTTGTCCACCGTAGTCACACAGGACAGGGATGCAGATGCCCCGCTGTTACCCCTTGCAATATGGTTTTACAATATTAGGCAACTGGACATTCAACAGCCAGCAGCTGTGTCCTGTCCCAGACTTGCTTCCCAGGCATCAGCTTCTGCATGGTGAAATTCCTTGTCTCTAGTAATAGAATCAGAGAATCATTGAGGTTGGAAGAGACCTTCAAGTCATCCAGCATAACCATTAACCCAACCCCACTCTTCCCAATAAACCCTATTCTCTAGGGCTACATCCATTCGTCGTTCAAATCTCTCCAGGGGCAGCGACTCCCCCTCCTCCCTGGGCATCCTGTTCCAACCCCTGACCGCTCTGTCAGGGAAGGAATTATTCCTGATGTCCACTCTAACCCTCCTCTAGCACAGTGTGAGGCCATTTCCTTTTGTTCAGTCACTTGGGAGAAGAGACTGACCCCCACCTCTCTACACTGTACTTTCACTTAGTTGTAGAGAGCAATAAGGTCTCCTCTTAGTCTACTTTTCTCCAACCAAACCCTGGTGTTGACTTCCACAGAAGGACCGACCTGCGTTGTTCTGGTAACATCCCCTGGGAGCGCTGGACCTCTCCCTGCTCTCTGTGCTGCCAGCTCTCTGCTGCTGTTACCAACAAGGATTCCTGCTTCATTCCAGGCTTCCCCTGTCCCACACTGCTGTGACCCAGTAGCATAGAGACAGCAGCCACTGAGACCAGACCTCACCATAGCTTTTCCAACGTACTGTTTTTTCTGTCCTGCTTCTCCACCAGATTCCTTGGCCATCTTCTGCTCCATCACTCTGCAGGGCTTGCTGACAACCTGTAGCACTGCCACATATCAACCCCCCCACCAAAACAGCCCTATCCCCAGACATCCACACCTGCCCAGCTTGGCTACAACTTCCCTGCAGAACCCATTTAGGGACTCACATACACAGTGAGACCTGGCTCAGGCCAGCCAAGAGGGAGTTCCAACAGGTGCTCATCCAACAGTGGGAGTTCCAGCACAAATGACCATCTCCCCCAGCATCTCCCTGCCTCTGGGGTGACATCTCTGAGGCTTTCCCAGCCATGCATGAGATCTGGCTGCCGCAAAGCCATTAGCTGGCATTAGCCAAGCAGTGCTGAGAAGTTACAGGGCTTCTTCCTTCTGAAGTAAGGAAACCACCAAAGAGAAGAAAAAAGGCCTCTTTCTAGAAGGCCCATTCTCCAAAGGGCTTCAGTTTTAAACTGTTGCCAAAACTCTCCTTAAAAATCGGAACTAAATCGGAACATCCCCCACAGTAACAGAAATAACATCATCACCTGACCCCCTCCCGCCATGAAAACATGGTGAGGGGGACTGGGTTTCCTGCTCCCATCCTCAGCACAGGATGACCCCCATAGCACTGCCACAGACGCACACTTCACACTGGTTCTCCCAACCCAACCATGTGATTATGAAGAAAAACCACTCAATCAATCGCCGTGTCTGAAGCAGCTTCAGATGACAGGTAATATTTTGAAGCACATTAAGTGTCTAGTGGGGTTTTGCTTCCATTTAGCCATTATTCAGCAAAGATGTGCATAAAAGCATTTAATGCAACAGGCAGAGCCGTGCCAGGCTGCCCTGCATCTGGTGTCAGCAACTCCGAGCACACACTCACAGCCCAGGACCAGGAACCGATGAAATCGCATCAGTAAAAAAATACTGGGTGTCTGTTTACTAGAGGAAAGGAGAGTAAACCTAAGGAAAAGCACAAAGTACAGAGGGTTGCAGCCATCCTTCACATCTGCTGCTGCACTGGATTTCAGCAGCACTCACTGTACAAAGGAAGGGGTTTGGGAGAGTCTGGTGGGCTGCACATCATTGCATCACCCTGAAAATTACCGCAGAAAGCATCGCAGCAGGAGCACAGCTCAGGGCTCTTCTCCAGGAGATGCTTCAAATGCGATGGCTTCTGTTATGTGCAAGGTCAAAGCACCTAGCACAGAGTAAGCAAAAAGGGCTGCGAGACGGGAAGAGGCTGCGTCAGCACCTGGTCACAGCTCTGACATCAGCTCAGACCCAGACAAGCTGCAGGAAAACCCCACTGCCTGTCAAAGCCTGGGAATTAATATTCTGATCAATGTCTGGGCACCTGTTGACAGGGCTCGAGGGATCCTGTTCCTTGCAGACCAGACTGGAATCACCATCTCAGCCAGCCAAGCACTGCTGAACGTGGAAGTGCTGTCTAAACTCAGGAAGATGAAAAAGCAAGAGACCTCTTAGACAGCAGCTCAGCCATAGTGGGACCCACCAACACCATCTGCACCCAGCCACCACCCCACCACAGCTCATTTTGAAGGGCCCTTACAGCTGCCCTTCCAATACCCAAAGGAAACCTACAGGGAGGCTGAAGAGGGACTTTTCCCAAGGGGATCCAGCAACAGGACAAGGGGAAGTGATTTGAAGCTGAAGCAGAGGAGGTTTAGTGTAGATCTCAAGAAGTTCATCAGTTCAAGGGTGGAGAGACTCTACAGTCAATTGCCCAGAGAGGTTGTGGCTGTCCCCTCCCTGGAGGTGTTCAAGGCCAGGCTGGCCGAGGCCTTGAGCAACCAAGTCTGGTTGAGAGGCATTGTTGCCCAACACCAAGCACAGGACTCAGAATCGCTAAGGTTGGAAGAGACCTCCAAGATCACCAGGTCTAACCAGCAGCTCAACCCCACTCTGCCCACTAAGCCCTGTTCCCTAGTGCCACATCTGTGCGGTTTTTGAGCACCTCCAGGAGTGGCAACTCCACCCCCTCCCTGGGCAAACCAGGTTTTCACCACGTGCGGAATAAAAAACCCACAGCTAAGAAGACCAGGAAACATTCATAATTTTTAATTCACACCAGTAATAAAATTGCATTACATTTCTCATAAAATAAATGTTCCAGTTTATATACAGAAAACAGACTGTACAGAGCCCTCCCCCAGACCCCAAAAACTCACAAACATACAGGCAATGCAGTGCTCAGCTAAGCAGGCACAACTGTACATCTAAAATTGTAACTGCTTTGTGTTGGGGGGGAAAGTACTACAATGTAGACAGTCCTGTCTGGACCGAGAGTTAAAAAAATATTGCAGGCAAGCTGACAGGCGGCCGGGCACCCATCCCACAGCGCTTCAGCGAAGCGGCGTCTGCTATTGAACCTGGGACTCGAAGCTCCCGTTCAGCTGCCCTTCCTCATAGTCCATCTGACACAAGATCATGTTGTTCTTCAGGAAAAATTTGTCTCCCACGCAGAATCTGCAAGAGAAAAAGAATGGATGGGTGTAAGTGCAGCGGTGACAACAGGGTGAGACTGAGGTTGTTTGGGGCTGGAGGCAACGCTGGGGGCCAGAGTGGGATTTCCAGCTTGGCTGGTGGCACTGGACCTTGGGAAGCCCAGTGTTTCTCCTCCCTCCCCTCCCTTGCACACTGTTCCATTGTTTTTTTGCCATCTCTTTTTCTGTGTCTGCAGTGCTCAGCTCTCAGCCAGGGCTGAGTGAAGCAGGTCCTGATCTCTAGGTGAGCAGTTGTTGTAGGATGACCTCTGACTCTGCATGCGACAGCCAGACATCCCTTTCCATAACCCAGTAAGGCTCTTGGTGTGGGGAAATGATCGCTTTTTCTGGCTCCCAGCTCGCTGCGCAGCAGCACTCTGCCTGTTCGGGCCAATCTGTTTCCCTGCCACGCAGACCTGGTGAAAGACAATCCACTTTCTCTCTCTCTTTTTCTCTCTAGATCTCTCTTAAAAGGGAAGCTTTGGGTTCTGCGGCAGCAGCACTACTGTTTCACCTTGTAGAGGGAACAAATGTGGGACCAAGAGGAAAGCTTGGCAAGCAGCCGTGGCTTGTCTTTTAACCCTTTTCTTTACTCTCTGCTAACAAAACTTGTTATTCTCTATTTACTAACATTGTCCCTGCTTTTCTGTTGTGCTTTGAGGGCCCTGAAAAATCCAAACCAGCCCAATATAATCTAAACCAGGAGAGCAGTGAAGGAGTTTGTCCCTGCAGCAGATGAGACGCTGGCTCTGCAGCCAGGAAATCAAAGGAGCCCTGTTCCTCAGCGAGTATTTGAAGTTTTTACTGCTATGCCCATCTCCACCCCTCCTTGGGGTGAGGCAGTATTTACACTAATTTCCAGGCAAGGACTGGCTATTAAGTCCTTCCTCACCCCCTTGTGTACAGTGCTGAACAATAAATAGCAATTTCCTGGTGGCTGGACTCCTAACCTTTATCTTCATTGAGCGAAGGGCACTGCTCTCTATATTCCATGTAAATTGTTCTGTTTGTCTTCACGTTGACAGAGAGGCTTGTGATATTTAACAATTTTATTTGACCATTAAGGTCAAAAAAGTTCCACATATAAGAGCAGAGAGGTGTGAACTGACAGCCAATAGCTTTTTCCACCCTGCCTGCTTGCCCCAGAATCAGAAGCTAATCTTTACCTCTTAGCATAACAAATAATGCTCTTTGTACCCAGTTTGGGGTCTGGGCTTTGTCCATCACACCAGCAGGGCAAGGACAGACCAAAGTACAAGACTACGCCTCCCTGCCACAAACTCCGAGTCCTAACTCAGCCTCGGCTCCCTAAATGCAAGGGGCACTGCACTGAGATGCAGCTCTGAACTGAAAGAATGGGTGGGACCTCTAGCAAGGCTGACTTTGGGGGAAGCTCAGTGGAGATGAGCCCATCCTCAGGAGACTCAGCAGACCTCAGCTGCCTATTTTCTCTGCTCCCAGACAGCTTTGAGGGGGGACGCTGCCTAGTCCTTGCCTAAAATGCTTTCTAGCTTTGTAACTCTGCCTTGAGCAGAGCGTCACCATAAAACTGAGTATCAAAAGGACTGATCATTTCAGATTCCTTTACAGATCCAACGTGGGCTCTGATTTTCTCCTACTAGAGACCTGCAAGCAAAGCTGAGTGATTTGCCAAGTCAGTAACAGATTCATAAAGCCACTAAGGTTGGAAGGGACCTCAGACCATCTACTCCAACCGGGCACTGGTGTATGATTTCACTAGAGACCTTCCACCTTCCACCCTGTGTGGCAAATCACAGTATGATGATGCTCTAGTCAGTCTGGAATTCACCCTTTCTGTGTATTAAAAAGATGAAAAACTAATGGTTTTATCTGCAGACTGCACCTCACACACTCTCCCACCACCAGCTTCCCCAGCAGTAGGTTTACTCACCACAAATAACAGCCGCAGCCGCTTGTCCCTTGTTACTTGCCCCTACCTTAAATACAATAGCTACAGCTCCAGAAGAGAAAGGCAGGAGTTACTCTTGCCAGAGTACTCTTGTCCAGAGAAAGCACAGGAAGAGTTGGAGAACCAGGGAGCTGGAGGTGGGGACACGCGAGCACATGGAAGTTAAAATTCACATAGGGTACCCTGAGATGCTGTGAAGCTTTGGGAGAAGGGCATGATTCTCTGGGAATGGTGACTGTTCTCAAGGACGGGGAACAACAGGATGAGGGATCATGGTTTTAAGCTGGAACAGGGTAAAGCTAGGCTGGACATGAGGCCAAAGTTCTTTAATCTGAAGGTGGGGGATCCCTGGAACAGGCTGCCCAGAGAGGTGGTGGAAGACCCATAGCTGGAGCCATTCAAGGTCAGGCTGGATGGGGCTCTGGGCACTCTGTTCTAGTTAGAGATGGCCCTGCTTAGTGTAGGGGGGTTGAGCTAGATGACCTTTGGAGCTTCCTTCCAACCCAATGCACTCTATGACAAAAGACGACTGGGCCACTGAAAGATTCAGCACAGCTTCTAGAAAGGAGCCCAGGGCCAGGAGCCACTAGATGTCACTGCCGCCTCGGCACTGCCACTGTGCCCGTGGACACAGCAGATATTAATAGACGTTTTCTACCTCCAACGCATCAGCCTCTGCCTTCAATACTGGGAAGGACTGAAGCCACCTGAGCTAAAAACTGCTCTCCCAGTTTTTTTGGCACCAACGAGCTGCAACCCCGTTCATCCCCCTGAACTAAGCAACCGTCAGAGGGCATGGAAATAGTGGAAGAGTGGCTGGAAAAGTTCAGTGGGAAAGCCATTTATGGCTCCTTCATCAGAGGTCCCACTGTGGCTGTTGTCCTGGGCTGGGCGATTATGTTTTGAGCCGAGCTTTTAGCTTGACTTTTATGGAGTCTGGTTCTCCATCGTCCCATGGGTTTTGTCATCTCTCACACCTTCACACGGGATGAAGCACTGACTCCTAGTTACATCTTTGGGAAACACAACTACAAGTCCAGAATGGGAACCTCAGCACAGCCCCTGGGGTCTGAACAGTCACTCCATCCCAACTAACCAAACGGTAAGAACAACAAACACTTTCAGGTCTGTCTTGGACATAGATGGATGGATGAGAAGGTGACACTATCCCCTCTGACTCCAAGGGCTTCCATTCTGCCTTCAATAGCCTACAGACGTGGTGCTGGGAAGATTTTTCACAGCCCTCCCAAATTCCGCTGGGTACAGGGGTTACAAGTGGGAACTCTTTGTGTGACCCCTGGTTATACTCCTTGATGTGCATTTCCCAGCACGCTAAACCCCAGCACAAACATACACAAACCCCACCCAAAACTACACCAAGGTCCCCTAAGAATCACGAAACAACTAAAGGGATTTATTCCTAGTGTTGGGAAGAGCTCAGATTATTTTTCTCTTTCCTGCCCCTTCCCTTTCTCCCTCCTTGCTGTCCCCAGTTTGGAGCCCGTGGGAAGGTTTGCTAGAGGAGGTCCCTTCCCCATCACCTGGGTTCTGCAGAGAGGGGAGGTGGTGAAAGGGGCTGTATTCCCAGTGTTGGAAAGGGCTCAGATTATTTCTCTCCTATTTTTCTCCTTCCTGCCTCTTTTTGTTCTCCCTCTTCTCCGCTGTCCCCAGTGTGGAGCCTGTGAGAAACCCAGTGCAGGCCAAATGACATCACCCCGGCCAGCCCCAGCCAGGCTGTGGAGCCCGGACAGGTAGCTTGGATCAAACATTCAACCATCTCCCCAGTTTTTCAGGCAAAGGCACGGACCAGTTGGTGTCTGTGTTTGCAATGACTGTGTCCTCACCGCTGGTTGCAGAGCTGACAGGCAAAGCAGTCCAAATGGTAAACATTATCTCTGGCCCTCATCACCATCTCAAAGGCAGGGATCAGTTTACTGCAGGCAGCACAATTCCCGGTGGTACCAAAGAGCCTGCCAAAGAAGCACAATCATTAGAAGCCATTTTAATTAAATGGTGGAAGGACTAATTAAGTGTAATTAGCAGTATCAAATACTGTATTGCACCAATAAATAGAAGTTGCAGTCTCCGTTTCGCTGACCAACCAGTGCGCGGGAGCTTGGGATGAAACTGCCTGGTGAGCAGGCTCTAACTGTTGAGATGAAACTTCATTTGGTTTGCCAGCCTAGGGCTAATTTGCTGGCTAATGGACAAAAGCATTAAACACTTCGAGCACTATTTTGGGGCTCACAAAATTTCAGTCAAAACCTAGCGGCCTCTCAGCAGCAGCAGGGTAGGTGCTCAGGGCTGCCCATCCTCCTCCTCCTCCTCCCTAATGCAGGAGCAGGAAGATGCCCAAGGCCTGAAAACTTTGCCAGCCCTGTCAGGCAGCAACTCAGGATGAACCTCACTTACCTGCTGTCTGAAAATAAACACCACTGCTCTGGCAAGAGCATTTTGCACCTCCCTGGCTGTGCACCCCCCACCTCCACATCCCTCCTGGGAGCCAGCTAAGCCCTTCCAGCATGGTCTGAACAGCAAGCTCAGCCGTTCCACTTCAGCAGCCTGGTCCTTGAGGACAGCCCTTCAGCACTGGAAGCTTTGCCATCCTCATCATGGCTTTCCCTATCTGTCTCCCCAGATGTCTGCTGCTGCTACAGCTCCTGCCGGGGGACTCAACCAAGACTGCAGCATCCTTCATCTTTCCCCTGGCCCCTTCTTTAGGCTGTCCCTGCAGACAGGGGCAGCACGCCACTGCCACATTAAAGCCACACGAACCGGGCAGGGCACAAAGCAACAGCCCAACTAAACAGAGAGGGTGGTCAATAGACATGCGGTTAGTTACTTTGCTTAGGGAAATGACGACAATCATCTTCTCGGGGTGATGAGACTTAAGACATATGATTCCTGCTCACCACCAGCCCCACGCGTGCAACGCGTCGCTGCCCACAGACAGATTCGGGCTCAGGGTTTGTTTCAAGCCATTGGGTTCTGGCTGATTCCACAACACGCAGATGAGAAGCATCAGGAAAAATCTATAACCAATTTCTAAACCTGCAATTTGCTAAGCTAATCAATACTAATTATTACCGGCCAGTAATTGCGAATTAAACCACCCAGCAACGTTACAGAAACCTCCACACGACTCTCCCACCCTCCTGCAGCTACTGAAGTCAGCTTGTTCCTCTGCTATAAAAACAGGCTTAGTTTTTCATTACAAGCGGTATCAGCGGTTTTTCATTAGGCCTGGCTGGAAAACCCCGAGACTTCCCGTGGAGGGAACAGCACTCCAGTTTCCCTCTGAGTTAAGAGAATGGAAACGCTTGTGCAGGACAGCAAAAGAGCAGCAGAATTTCCTCCCTTACAACTCCATCACTCGAGAGCTGAAAGGCAGAGTAAAGTCCCAGCTGTTTAGTTTGTACCAGCAAACCCTGACCGTGTAACGAGTGATGGGGCAGCCCCTTCCTCCCCATGAGCTGACTCTGCCGTGCAGGGGAGTGCAGGCTTTGCCCAGTGCCAGCAGGCTGGACTGAAGAAATGTGCAGAACTCCACCCTGCAGCCCCTGGCTCTCGTTCAGCATCGCTCGCAAATCAAGCCATTAATACAGACATCCCGCCCTCTACCCCTCCATCCCCCAGCATAACAGCCCCCTTTCTACAGCCGTCACTTGGGCACAGCAAAGCCCCGCAGGTTTTACCAAGGGGTTCCTGTAAAAAAAGAAATCAGTTTTTTGAGTACCCAGGTCACTGTAAACTCAAAAAAACCCCGAGTCCAGTCCATTAGTCAGGGAAACTGGGAGGTTAATCCTAGATTTGCTCTGTGCCCAGCACTGCTCCACGCACAAGTATAAAATATCCATTATTCATTAGCATCACAGTTGTGTGGAGCTCAATCTAGATTAAACAAAATAAAGGGGCCCCAGACAGCACCATTTGCATTGTTAAGCAGGAGCTTTTCTTCAGCCTTCGAATGGGAGACTTTTCTAAATGGAAATGATGGGGAAATTTGGACAGATGTTCACTTAACTATTTAAACAGTTAGCTTAAGGAACATGAAAAATGTATTTGGCAGCGTAGTCACCTGTCTCCTTTCAAGGGGTTCTGGGGGTAAACCAATTGTTAAACAGCTTTGACCGTTTGCATAAGATCTGAAGCTTATGTTCTGCCCAGCTGAAGTCCTGTTGCCTTCTAATGTCTACAGAAACCCAGCTTCCAGCTAGTCAGTGCATTGCTCCTCTTCTGTCAAGTTTCACAGTCCTCTGTAGCCTCCCTTTGCCAGCAGATGAACATTTCACACTTATTCTAGCACTTCTTAATTTTAATCTGCTTCTCAGGGAGTGAATTAGAGTCCTGCATATCCACCAGGCTTCAAAACAAATACCCTTCAACTTGTAGGTTGGTGAGCATGACTATCTATCTATCTATCTATCTATCTATCTATCTATCTATCTATCTATCTATCTATCTATCTATCTATCTATCTATCTATTTTTCAATCTGCTGGAAGAAAAAAAGCCAGAGACTTCTGCCTGGTTTTATGCTTGTAAACCCCTGTCACCTCTGATGGCTGCTACCTAGAAGCTACTCGTGGTGAAACTTTCCAAGGTGTGGAGCTTAACATTACTGGAGAAAAGGTGAGAAGCCAAGGAACAGGAGGAGAATCTTCCAACCCAAGCTCGTTTTTGTTTAAATTCAAAATAACCCCACATGAGCAAAGTGCACTCTGTCCCCCCAGACACCTTCACAGCAGATGGAACGCTCTCTCACACATTCACACACACAAAGTTGAAGCTCATTAGAAATAACCCCAACATCTATGACAAGATGCTCAGCATCCACGTCCCAGCTTGGCACCACTGGCATACAAGAAGCTGGAAACACAGAACGGTTTCACTTTGGAGCTGTTTTGCTTCATCTAAAAAAACCCCAACAAGCCCTATTTTGGTTTTTTTAATTCCTCATCTCCCTTTGAAGTTAAAAGGCAACAACTTTTAAGTACAGATGGAGTCCCCCTTATGTAACAGAAAGACCCAGGCAGCTTGTAAATAAGCAGAGCCTATGCAGATTTCAAATTTAGCACAATTAAACTTTTACCCTGTGGTAGTAATTATGTTTAATGGCTCTTAGCCTGAACTTAACCATGGCTATTGTTGTCAGCCAGCCTAAAAGCAGGAGTTTGTCCAAGGACAATTTTCTGTGGTTTATAGGTGCACTAACAGCCCCGCTAAGCGCTGCGCTCATTGGCCGTTGACGGCAGTGTGTACACTAAAAATTAAAGCTAATTGGCATCCAGGAGCAGCGGGTGAATGCAAATGAATTAACGGGGAGAGAAGGGAGCGCTCCTGGAAGCAGTGGGCAACTGTTGGAGGATGTTTTTAACGTAGTCTTGTCTTCTGCGTGGTCATCCAGACCTCACCTGAATACATGGAATCAGAGACTTGTTTAGGTTGGAAGGGACCTCAGAGATTAGCTAGTTCCAACCCTCTGCCATGGGCAGGGGCACCTCTCACTAGATGAGGTTGCTTAGAGCTCTGTTCAGCCTGTCCCTGAACACTTCCGTCCTGCTGTCCCAAGACTGAAGTGTGAATCCCATAGAGGATTCATCCTCTGTTTGTCTAGTACACCTGAAGTTAAGTCAGACTGCAGTAAAGTCACTGCATGCTGCAGGTTTTGGGAGTAGAAGGGAATGGGAAAGAGTCCTTAGTGTAGGGAACCCAGTAAGATGCTTCTCATATGAACACGTTCCGTTCAGCACCTGTTAACAGATTTTTGCTTTGCTGGGTGCATGAAGCTGAGAATCTGACTGGAAGAAACAACAATGTGGTCCAGTCACTGTCTACAAGGTGACAGTCCCCACTTCTCCTCCTCCCTCTAGACTGGTGTCTCACCAGGTAGCAGGCTGCCATCAAGGAAGAGGGAGAAATCTTCTCTCCACAGAAAGAGTGAAATGTTTGGAGCTGCTGACTTCATAGAAGGCAAAAATAAAAGAGGAACCAGGACAAGGACCTAAAATAATGACGGGCACAGGCAGGACAGGTTGGGAATGTCAAATGGATTTTTAAAAACACAAGGACAAGGCAAGTTCAAAGTGGAACAGCTGAGCTCAGCCTGGTAACTCCCCAAACAGGAGGCTCTGTCAACACTGAGAAATGAGAATTGTGCGTTGAAAGAGGACTACCTGCTTATCAACCGAGAATTATCTACGTTTGTAGATAGTCTGTACAGCTACTTGTTTCTCTACGTATTTGAATATCCAGATTATCTCAGTGTAGAATCACAGGGTTGGAAGGGACCTCCGAAGATCATCTAGTCCAACCCCCCCTACAACATGCAGGGACACTCACTAGACTAGAATGCCCAGAGCCACTTCCAGCCTGACCTTGGCTTGATGTCTCCAGCTCATACAAGTATTTGTAGAGCTCCCCAAACCCCATGCTCCTGTGCTCCCCAGCTAGTAGGTGAAATGGGTTTTCCCAGACACCTTCCCTACATACCTGCTGCCACTGATTTCCTAGCTCCATCAGAACCTGCTGCAGAGCCAGACATGTTTTACATACCTGAAACTCACCACCCTGAGAAGACAAGGCTTTACCATTGGAAATAACCCAACCAGCAGCCTTCCGTTTAGGATGGCTCATAACAGCCTGCAACTGGTATCTTGCTCATCCTAGAGAAAGGCTGAGCTACAAGTGACTGAAGTACTGGATGTGTCAGGAACTGCAGGGAAAGCCTGACCATCACTCAAAAAATGGACTTAAAAGCAATTTCAGCCTTGAGGTAATCATCAGCCTTTGTGTCAGGTTCACAGAAAGCCTCAATGCTAGGGGTCTCCACGTGGTAAATGCTAGCTGGTACACCCTCCTCTCCAGGACACAGAGGGAAGTTGTGTCAACTTTCAACAAGGAAATGATGACACTGATGAAATTAGTCAAGCTGTCCTCTCACAACACCTTCAAGTTCAACCCCAAACTGTTTATATCTTGCCTGCCAAAGGGTTTGCCACTCATGGACACAACAGGGGAAGGAGCTGAACCAGCGTGGTACAGAAAAGCCCTCTGGTCTAGTGACCTCACTAACTCAGAGGTTGCCGGGCAGCTTCAAGGCTGAAGAACACATCTGAAATACTCATTTATATTTACTCCTTTGGCCTTTCTCCCTGTATTGTCAGTGGACATTTACAGTGGAGCTGGGACTCTTAGATGTCAGATTCACAGAATCACTAAGGCTAGAAGAGAACTCCAAGTTGATCCAGTCCAACCATCCACCCAACCCCACCCTGCCCACTAAACCCTGTTCCCTAGTGCCACATCTACACCTATTTGGAACCCCTCCAGAAACAGCGACTCCACCACCTCCCTGGGCAGCCTGTTCCAACCCCTGACCAAAGAAAAGTAAGAGTCCTCCTTCTCTGCCCCAGTGACGCTGCTGATGTTAAAACCCATCTTGTCTGTCCCTGGCACTGCTGAACATGTGTGCAACTATGTCTTAGGGGAGTTTGCCTCCATCATAGAATGGCTTAGATGGGAAGGGACCATCACCTAGTTCTAACCATGCGTGTCCTTGCCATGGGCAGGGACACCTCTCACGTTGCCCAGAGGCCCATCCAACACATCTAGGGATGGAGCAGCCACCCTAGACAACCCATTCCAGGGCACCCTCACAGGGAGGAATTTCTTCCTCAGATGTCATCTAAATCTGCCTTCTTCTCGCTTGAAACCATCCCCCTTGTCCTAGCACTAGAGTCCCTTGTACAAAGATCCTCTCTAGATTTCCCGTAGGTTCCCCTTTAGGTACTGGAAGCTGCTGTAAGGGCCCCCTCTTGTGCAGACTGCACAGCCCTAGTTCCTTCAGCTCTCACCCTTCTGTGCCACTGAGCAAGGCACTCCAAGATGCCTTTTCACATTTCACAACAAACTAGACCCTTGGCAGCCACAGAACACTTCACCTACAGGGCTCCCAACACCATTCACCAACAGAGTGGCCAGAAGAACCAATACACAGCTCAAGTGGCAGCACCGATGCTGGCTGAGGTCGCCCAACGACTCAAACCCTTGGAGAAGCTGGGTGAAAAGAATTTCCATGAAATCCACTGGGGACAGCATCAGGGCTGCTAGCAAAGTCCTTCTCCCTTCCTGATTCACCGTCACTTTTAACGCAGGTTTTCAGCTTCCTTTGCAGTCTAATTAAAGCCCTAATCACTTTAAATGATGAAAAACTTCCCCAACACCAGAATATCAAACGTGCAGAAGCGCCAGCTCTGCTCCCGTCAAAGCCAGCCCGTCTCGCCTCCGCTCGTGCGAGGGCACCACGCTGAGTAAAAAGGGAGAATCACATTCTTCATCAGCGCTTCACAGCGAAATTTAAGTTGTCAGTTCCTCCTGGGAAATCCTGATGCGACACCCAAACCGTCCCTGTGAAGCGGAGCCTGGTGAATGTTTAATTACGGCCAGGAACAAACACACGTTGCTGCCGGGGGCCGTCAGGAGCCACCCGAGCTTGCACACTGAAGCTTCCCTGTCCCAGAAGCAGTCTCTTCAATAGCATTTGCTTATCAAAAATAATTAGAGGTAGAAACGCTGGAACTGTGATTACGAGACAAACGGTAAATCTATTTGCTCAGATGAAATGTATCGAAAGACACATCTAGACACAGCTGGAGACTGAGGTGATACCGCAAGGATAACAACTCCAGATCCAATTTCATCTTTCATGATTAAAAAATGAGCAAGAAAGTGTTTTATGAAATGTGAAGGTTAACAAATGTTCCTTCACAAGCAATGACGACAGTTTATCTTTTGAAACAAATGATCAGGCTACGCTCTGCTAGCAGCTCCTGAAATGCGTTTGAAAGATTTCTTCTAAAGCCCCACTGAGGACCAGCAGCGGCTGCTGGCAGCCCGCTCTGTGCTGCCAATACCATGGGGCACAGCAGCTGGCTCCACGCAAGGCCAGCGCAGTGAGGCAGGACCCAGCCATGCTCCTGTCCCAGTGCTCTGCCCCACACCAGTGATGGAAACCTAGAAGTTCATCCCTGTGCCTGATCCCAGCAGTGGCTGCAGCCCCACAGCAGCTGCCCATGGGTTGGCACAAGCAGGGTTCCAGATCCGCACCTAACAAGCGATTCAGCTGAACTTGTAAGGCACTGAGTATTCCAGGAGCCCTGATACATACACATACTCCAGGATCCCTGTCGGCAGGGAAGCACCTACACACTGGTGCCTTCCGAGACACCAGGCAAGTGGGAGCCTGGTGCTGAGTAGCAACGGCTGGGTTGGTGCAGGATCAAGGATGGAAACAGGGAAAGGGAACGGACATCCCACCAGACAGTGCAGCACCTGCTCCCAAATGACACCATCAGCTCACAAGCAAATTCAGAGAAGCACTGGTCTGTAAAGAGATTATGAAAGACAGTTTGCTTTCCTGGTTGTTAATGAGAGGCAAGGCAAGAGGAAATGACCTCAAGTTGCTCCAGGGGAAGTTCAGGTTGGACATCAGGAAAAACTTCTTCATGGAAAAGGTCCTCAGGCCTTGGCACAGGCTGCCCAGGGAGGGGGTTGAATAGCCATCCCTTTTGTGTTTCCAAGTTGTGGAGATCTGGAGCTCAGGGACAGGGTTTGACAGTGGCTTTGGGACACAGCTGAGGTACTGGTTGGATTCAACGACCTTTGAGATCTTTTCCAATCTAAATGATTCTGTGACTGCATAACAATACTCCTTCTGGACTTCCGACACGAAAGGTGCACGATTTACATCTGTGGGTGCAGAATCCACCCAGGATTTGATTTTTCACATAACAGCTGTCCCATTAAACACAGTGCAGTATTCATCCTGTTCTTATTCAAAAGGGTAGTGTAGGGGAAATGGCCAACAACAAACTCCTTTGAGTGTCCAGGGCTCCTTTACAGTGAGAGTGCAGTGTGAAGTATGAAAACTTAATTCCACTAAAATTTGACTAGCAGAACAAATACCATGAGTTGTTTAATGAGGGGAAAAAAATGTGGGTAGAGGCTTTAAAAGTATTAAAGTGAAGGAATTGATATAATGATGGGAAAGGGTAGTTCTCCAAGAAGAATTCAAATTACCAGGAGTGAACAGACAGTAGGTAATAAGGGGATGGCAACTTTAGTTCCTTCTATTAATAGAACTAATAGTTAAAATTGAGAGAGAAAGAAGTATTATATGTAGAAGGCAACAGATGATGGTTTAAAGTGAAAAGAAGTTGCTCTGTACTTCCATAAAATACAGGGCTGTGTAGCAATGCCTTTACTCCTATGGTAGGAGTCAGATTCTAGAGCATACCCTATTCCTATCCTAGAGTCTAGGGCTCCTTATCATAAGAACAGAACCCACGAGTTCTGCAGAACCTCCCGAAAATGGTATAGAACTACATTTCCTTATAGAATAAAAGTAATAAATACATGAAATAAAATAAATATATGAGATAAAAGAGATTTCCTAAAGAATTTACGCTATTCCTCCCCAAGTATTGGTCAGATTTCTTGGGATTTGACCACCACATTGTTCTTCCCACTGAAAACCAAGAAGTATTTCCAGTGGTCAAAGCTGCTGGAACAGATTAAATTCAAATAAGAGAATAATAGTTCAAGGAGAGGCCACCTAGGCCTTCCCTCCACAGTTCAACCAGGAACTGTACTCTCTTAGCGATGGGCTGTGGGTGCCTTCTGGGCTCTGCAGCTCCAGGCTTCTTTTCCATGTCTAGCAGAAGCCTCTGGGGTGCCCCAGTGAGAAGATCACAGACTGAGCTTTTTCCACCTGAAAGCAGTGTTCTGCGGATAAATCAAGGCAAGAAAGAAACGCTCTGCAGCTGCAGGCATAAAAAGGTTCTCCCGAGTTTAAGAGCATCCACACCGCTCTCCTTTGGCACTTTAGTGTGTCTGATGTGATGCCACACATTATTTTTGTTATGAAACAAGAATAAACCCAAATCAATACGGCGCTCACTAAATGGACTAAACGCGGGGTGGCTCGTAGGTCTGAAAAAGCAAATGTAAATGGGAGTCGCCACGCATGCTGAGCACTTCTGGAACACACAGAAAAACTCCGCGTCTCAATCTCTCTCAGGTCAGATTTCAAAAAATACCCCAAACCAAACAACCACCACTCGATCGAGTGCACAAGTGACAAAGCTGAGAGAGGTGGTAAATAATGAGGAGGAGGATGATGGATGGAGTGACCTGGATGCTTGGCAAGACGAGTGCAAACAAGCAGAAGAAAAGGCACAGTGAAAATATAATGCAGTGTAAAGAAACACTCCAGAAACTACACTGGCCTCTGCTTCCCTCAAGGAAGGCTGTTCTTGGAAGAAGGTTTCGGGGGTCCTAGCACAACCCAGCTGTGGTACTGGGATGAGAAGGCATGCAGCGCTCAGCAAGGGAAGATCAAGAGCTGTTCTGTCCTACACTGACACATCACAGGGCTGAGCTGAAGGAGGGTCAGTGAAGAATCAAAATGCTAATTTGGGGGTAGAAATCGGTGTGTTGAAAGAACGTTCTGGAGTTCAGTTTGTTCAGATTAGCAGAGAGAGTTAAAGATCTTTGCAGAGCCATGAGCGGTGTCGTTAGAGAACACTCACACTTAAGCAAGGTACAAAAATGATTTCATGCCAGTGAAGAGTTAATTGTTTCCTCACTGCACCTTTCCAACAGCTGCTTGTTCTGCCTTTTCTCCTTCAGGTATGTTCCAACCTTACTCAAGCTCCTCCTTGTGTAGGTTTTGGGGACGCTTCTTGCCTAACCGAGTGTGAACCCGTGACTGCTGCCTGCGTGGCAGTATTTCCATGGAGATGTTTCACAGAATCACAGACTTGTTTAGGTTGGAAGGGACCTCAGAGATCAGCTAGTTCCAACCCTCTGCCACGGGCAGGGGCACCTCTCACTAGATCAGGTTGCTTAGAGCTCTGTTCAGCCTGTCCCTGAACACTTCCATCCTGCTGTCCCAAGACTGAAGTGTGAATCCCATAGAGGATTCATCCTCTGTTTGCACCACAAACCCTTTCACTGCTAAAAGTACAAAATATTTTTGAATGGTCAAGGAGTGACCCTCCAACATGCATTTCAGCCTGGGCAGCAGCAGGCATTTCATTTCAATTGCTGCCTTCTGTCCTTCACAAAAAGAGCACAGTTTCAGCCAATATTTATTTCACAGAGCAAATCAATCATGGAGCAATTGCTATAGAAAACGTAGTTAGAAGCACCGTGTGGCTACCACAGCAGTATCACGAAGCCAAAGCAGTGCACTCACGTGAGCCCTGGAGAGTTTCAGCCCAAAAGAGACCCAAACTCCTCCAACTCCTCCTGTGGGCAGGAGGCTCTTGCACCCTGCCTGGTTGATAGGGAAGGTAGCAGCTCCATAGAGGTGCTGATTGAATTATTTCTTCCGTTTGTCTCAGCACTTTATCTCTCGTCTTAACAAGGAGAAACTTGTTTGCTCAAGTTTCCTACACAGATTCCGACTCCAGATTTTCAGGAATATGTTTTACATTGAAACACAAGAAGGATCTGATCACCGAGACTGATCCAGCCAGCCTCTGGGCACCACAGGTTAGGTAACATTTTACCTTTCTGTCTTAATCACAGAAGGTTAGGGTTTGGAACGGACCTCTGGAGACCACTAGAGATTATCTGGTACAGCCCCTCTGCCAGAGCCCGATCACCTACAGCAGAACACACAGGGCTGCAACCAGGTGGGTTTTGAACATTTCCAGAGCAGGAGAACCCCCAGTCTCTCTGGGCAGCCTGTTCCAGCTCTGTCACCCTCAGAAGTTATGAAGTTTGTCCTCCTGTTGAAGTGGAACTTCCTGTGTTCTAGCTTATCACCCATTACTCCCTGTCCTGTTATTGGGTACCACTGAAAAGAGACTGCACCTTCCTCTGGACACCCACCCCTCAGCTATTTACAGACATTAGTAAGATCCCCTTTCTGCCTTCTCTCCTCCAGCCTCTGCTCTCTCAGTCTTTCTTCATAGCAAAGATATGCAAGTCCCTTAATCATCCTCACAGCTTGGACTCCCTGTCTCTACAAAACACTCTTACAACAGCGTGTTGTTTCCCTTTTGATTCAGCTGCGTCTGCTGGTTGAGGTTGTGTAGGAAGTGCCACCAGTGCTTTAGGAAAAACACAACTCGCCACACGCGTGAGCTGGAGATCAAATACAATCCTCCAAACGAAAACCAAAGCAAAACTCAGGGGCGTTTTGCAGCGTGACCCTCGTAAGAACGTTTGCATTAGTCCTACTGTCTTATTAAAAGTCATTTCTGTTCTTATAAAGAATTTTGTACAGAAATCCCCCGTGCACAGGGTGAAAAACCCCCCGCTGCACACGCATGCTGCCGGGTTAGCTCTACCCCACAACTACTCACGGTGTCTGCTGGCTTCCTCAATAAGGAAAAAAAAGAAAAGGTTGAAGTTGATCTGTAATTTTGGAGTGATTTGCTCTGTTTACTTAGGGAAGAGGCAAGAGCTCCTCGGGAGAAATCTTAATATGAGCACCAGCTATCTATCTAAAAACTATCACTAAAGAAAAGGCAAAGGCTCGGTCGGGTCTCAGTCGATAAGCTAAGTATAACATCAAAGGTATGCCAGAAGAATTAACTGCCTTTTCCTATTTTGCTCATCAAGCACTGTTTGTCCTTGCTGGCTCATAATAACAAGGAGTTAATTCACACCCTCCTCCTCCTCCTCCTCCTCCTCCTCCTCCTCCTCCTCCTATCTCGGCTTAAAAATAGAATTCCACCTCCCCGACTGAAAACTGTGTTAAGTGCAAATAAAAAGCCACGACTAGAGGGAGGTAGAAAGTCCATCCCCTTCTAGGCAGGGCTGGCCAGGCACAAGCACACGGTGTCACAGCAGAGGCACAGAAAGACAAACAGCTGGCAGCACACGGCGAGGCTTTGGGAAGAGCCCGCGGTACCCTCCTCTATTTACCTCAGGTAATCTCTGCGGCAAAGAATGAGATTTGCTTTTGTGTAAAGAGTTGATCCAACCTCTCCAAGACGACAGTCACAGCAGGCGCACTTTAGACAGTCTTCATGCCAATACTTATCCAGAGCCTTCAGCAGGTACCGGTCCTTGATCTTGCGGTTGCAGCCAGCGCAGCCCTTCTGCTTCCCTTTGGGTTGCACAGATAACATGGGCACACCTGCAGTGCAAACAAAGCATCCGTTTAGAGGGAATCCAAACCGCTCCAACCCGCTGCCTGCATTCGGGGCAGCTCTGTGAGCAAACACCGCTGCTGCTTTCATTACAAGGAGCTCACATGGCAAGAGGCTGATAGTCAAAGGAATGCAAACTTCACGCTGGCGCTGGGGAAGTGGGAGTGTGACACTTGTGGGAAGGCAGCCCTTTCTTTCCTAAGGGTAGGGCTGACACAAAGCACCAGGCTCTTCTTTTTTTCCCTTGTAATTAACATCTTGCAGCAGAATAAACTGCCTGTAACTTCAACATTCGCTTTTTTCCCCTCATTACCAGTAGCCTGGTGTTGTCAATTACCTGCACAGGCAGTTAGGAACATCGGAGGGGCCTCGACTGTACATGCTCCCAGTCCAACACCTCGACTGGATCAAACTTAATGGGGAAAGGAGAAGAGTGGGTGTGAAAACAAGCACTGGGTTTTCTCTTCTGTGAACCCCACTGGTCACAGATGCCTCAGTGAAAGCTCCAGCTCCTTCCTCTCCAACAAGCAGTTCATCCCTCCCAAGGTGAGCATCGTCATGGCAGTGAGTCCTGTCACCCTTCCCAGTTTAGGAGGGAGGCAGGAAAGGATTGTATGGAATTGACAGGCAAGGTGGAAAAGCAAACAAGGACTGTACAGTGGGGGAGGAAGGGGACAGGAGATGGAGAAAGAAGAAACAAACATACTGCCAGAACCCCTTTTCATCTTTCTTTCACTTTGGTTCTTACGGGTGTCGACCACTAAAAATGACAACCCTGAGTCTGTACCGAGTATGCCATGGGCTTCACTGGTGAGGAGAAGATGACGGGGGCATTGGTACAGTGCCAGGTGTCCCTGGGTGTGTACCTCTTACACCAGCTCAAGCCACCATTCCTGTAGGATGCACTGGATGGCCCAGAAAGTAGCAGCAGGATAATGGAATTATTCACAGTCCCTTACCCAGCGAGGACCGAGTCAGTGCCACCGTCACAAGCGACATTTGCTGCTTTCCTTAAAAGCCAGGGTGACCTGACGGCAGCTAATGCTCGGCACACATGAAACCCACCACTCCTGGAGTAATAATTGCTTTGTCAGAGCCGCGAGCAGATGACAATAGCACTTAAGACACCTCTGCACAACCCACGGGGTATTGATCCGTTTGTTATCAAAGTGGCCTCAGCAGCACGGAGACAGGTCAAGTCACATTCACAAACTCTTCAGGCTCGAGGAGCCCTCCTGCTTCTTGCTCGAACCCTGCCTGCAACGTCGATACCAGCCAACTTCAGGTGCCTCTGACAAACGTGCAGTAACCAAGTGAAAACTGAAATTGGTGTCTGAGGCCACAGACACAACCCGTAAAGCTCCCAAGAGAAATTCTACCTGCACAGCCACGGAGAAGCACCGGCACGTCGGGAAGGAGGGAAAAGACAGGGAAGTGTCAGAAGTGTAATATTCTGCGGGTGCTCGAGGTCAGGCGAAATAAGTCCTGTGCTCCCGGTGAGAGTTTCTTATGAGAACGGGGGAGGTGGCCCCGTCCTTCTGGACACAGCGTTTATGTTATTTTTATTCAGAGGACCAAGAGAAGCTCCACTTTCTGAGCCATTTCCTTTTCAGGCAGCTGAAAGCCTCCATCCCATGCTCTCTCCAGGAGCACAGCACTTTGCACCGAGGCAGGACAGCACGAAAGGGAATTTGCATTTGCAGATCAGTACCAGTGATGAAAGAAAATAGTTTGCACCTACGAAAACCAAGAGCTGAATGTGCAAATTACATGTCAAGACAGGAGCCCCAGACACCAGGGAGTCACTATCCACCCCCAAAGAGGCTCTAAATGTGAGCTGCATGCTGACAGAGGGAGAAGAGGGTTTCCTGCAAGGAGGGTGGTGGCACAATTCCTTTGTGGGGTTCACACAGATGACTGGAGGATCCTGTGTCTGGAGGTGCTGCTGATTTCCAAATGCAGAGTCGAGAGCCCCTTAAACCTTAACACAGGAGAACTGCTGCACGGATGGGGTTTGAGATCATCTCTGCAATTCAGAAATGTTAAGGGGAGGGCCACGCAAATGCTCAGAGGGCTGGAGCATCTCTCTTATAAAGACAGGCTGAGAGAGTTGGGGTTGCTCAACCTGAAGAGGAAAAGGCTCTGAGGAGACCATATAGCAACCTTCCAGTATCTGAAAGGGGCTGTCAGAAGGCTGGGGAAGACTGTTCACAAGGGCAAGGAACAACAGGACAAGGGGTCAGGATTTGAAGCTGGGAAAGGGTCGAGGTAGGCTGGACATGAGGAACAAATTACTGAATCTGAGGGTGGGGGATCCCTGGACCAGGCTGCCTAGAGAGGTGGTGGAGGCTCCATCCCTGCACACATTCAAGGTCAGGCTGGATGGGGTTCTGAGCAATCTGGTCTGGTGAGGGATGGCTCTGCTTGTTGTAGGGGGGTTGAGCTAGATGACCTTTGGAGGTCCCTTCCAACCCTATGATTCTGAAACCACTGTCCTTTCAAAATCAGAGCTGCCCTCACCCAGAGCGAGCGACCCACTGTAGCAGCAGCTTGGTTAAGCATAAGGGCAGGTGTGCAGGTCTGAAACCCCAGCTGGACCATTAGGAGAGCATGGTTTTATGAGTAAGGGCAGGGTGACAGAGAGGAGGGTCTCCTGAGGTGGAGAACAGGCCTCGATGGATGAGGGCTGGTGAAGAGGTGGCTTCTGTTCTAGCTCTGGCAGCCCTTACTCACTGCAGCCATCTCAGTTCCCTGCTACCTCAAGCACAGTCGTCTTACGAGAAGCTTCTGCGAACACGGGGAATGTAACCCTTTGATTTTCATCTAATAACCAGCAAAGGAACAGATATATATATTTTTAAACAGTACCTTAAGCAAGGAGGGAAAAAAAAGCTACGTATTTGGTCAGCATTCAGCAGGGGGCTTTCTAATGAAAAAAGGTACCATTTCAGAGATCATATGATGTTCAAAGCTGCTATTCCCACTCAGATAATAACGAGCAAGGTCAGCCTCTGCTGGTCAGGTTCAGAGTTTTGAAATTACATCCTGGTCTGTGAGCTTCCCTCCGACACCCCTGCCAGCCGGTCTGCACAGAGCACTCGCGCCGCGGCCGAGAGTTGCCGCTGCAATTAGCTGGCGAGGTGACACGGCAGACAAGGCTTGAAACCAGACTTCAAGAACTGCCAAACTTGATCAGCAAGGGTCCCTCAAATGCTCACCTTGTCTTTTCCAAGTGACACCAGAGCAGCAGCTCAGACACTTAACCCCTTTCATGGCTAGAGGCTTGCAGAGAGGACCTAACCGCCAACACCTAATTCCGCTTTTCCCTCTTCCTGTCTCTCTTCCAGCAAACCCCAAGCAGTCTGGGCTTTGCAGGCAGAAACAACCTGAAGAGCTGCTCCTTGTTTTAGGAAATCTCCCCGCTACAAGGCTGTGATGCTGCTTCATTTCTCCGTGCAGATGTTTCCCCAGTACTTACCAAAACACATCTGGATACTTCAATGTGACCAGGGATGTCTAACAGAGGCTGTGAGGACACAAAGAGCTCACCTTCAACAAATTCCACGTGTGCTCCATGGGCAAAGATTAGGGAATCAGAAGCAGTGTTGCAGAAGTAGAAAAATTAATAGCTGGGTACTCATTCATTTAAATATGGGATCACAAAGGGGCCGCTCATTGATTACCCAACTCTGAAAGTGCCATCAAGTTGCTGTCTCCTGTCGCTCACCATCATTTGCAGTCTTTTCTTAGAAACAGGAGATGAAGCCTTTCTATTTTTGGCTGCCTACACTCTCTTCTTTGCCCTTTACAACTTAATAGACTTGCTGCTGGTAAATACAAAACAAAACCTGTTCTGAGTGCTCGGAGCTCCAATGCACATTAAAAAATTATAGACACCACCTCTGGACATGCTGAAATTTATGGCTGGGTCTAAAGAGGCTGTTATTGTAGTGAGTAATCTAAACTTTACCTCTATTCACAGCCGGACAAACTGCCTTTAATCAGTCTGTATCTTCTCAGTCGGGGTCTCTCTCTCAAATTATTCAGCTGGCTTTGTAACACAAGGGTCCACTAAGTACACCTCTACATTTTCCTAAGCCATTTTACTGATATTTCTATTCACATGGCAATCAGCCGCCGTTCCTCTGAGGGCACTGCTCATAAAGCCTCATTTCCAAGAGAGCCTGGGAACTTTTTATAAACGTAGACCTTTTAAATAACAGTTATCTGCAATGGTCCTATGGTGTACGGCTCCGCAGTGCTCCGGTCGGTGAGAGAGCTGCAGGTCTCCTCTGAAAGCATGGAAGTTCACCACCTAATTTCTTTAATGCAACTCTAAAGGTTAATTGGTCTGAAAGAGTAATGCGGGACTGCTAGCTAATGATATATGCCTCAAGGCTGTGCAGCTTGCCTGCCTTTTATACAGCCAAGTCCACAGCATAAAACACAGGTGATATCACCAGGACTTTCCAGACCCCCTTCCAACATCCCACAGCCCCCCGTGGCCTTCACATCTCCCACCTGAGCTCTCTGCAACACCCACGTGTGCTGAGCGAAAGCAGTGGGAGCCGAAGGCACTTCTCCACCTGCATTTCATGCCTTGTTAGAGGGGGCTCGGAGCAGAGGAGCCACCACACTCCTCATTACCACTGCAGAGAACTCCAAACAACCCTAATGAGGAGAGCCGGAGCGTAGAGCTCGGGCTGGGAGGAGGGACGTCCTCCCACACTCCCCAAGGAATCTGGCCAAAATCTTCAATTTGCCATTTATGACAGCTAATTAGTTATTCTATTCAAAATCTTTGCTTTAAATAAAAGAACTAATTATACACAAAGGTCAGTCCCCCACCTCCTGTGAAGCACACATAATTGGCTTATTTCCCCAACACTGTGTGTATGTTTTACACAATGCTTCCAGGCAGATGGCTTTCACTCTTGCTTTTTTTTTAAAAAACCCTTTTTTTAACTCCTTTTTTTTTAACTCTGAAAGTTTTTCTGGTCTTGTTTAAAAAAAACCCACAAAACAAAACAAAACAACCTGCAAATTGTCCTCAATTTAGCTACTTTTACCATAAAAGTTTGCTCAGCAACGATGCACGTAACTACAAACACCCACGATACATCTACTCTCAGAAATGCTCTTGGCAACCACACCTCACGTCCCAGTGCTTTGGGTGCACAGTACTGGAAGTATGTTTTTATCACCCACCACAAACTCCTGGGTGAGCAGTGCCCTTCAGACAGAGTTTCTGAACAGCCCCTCTGTCAAAACCCAGAGTTAGGTCAGGCTTATGTGACACTTCTTTTTCATCTCTATTAAAATTTTCTTTAAGTTTTTGGGGTGGTTTTTTTATACTTATTTCATAGAATCTTTAGGGATTGGAAGGGACCTCGAAAGATCATCCAATCCCCCTGCAACAGCAGGATCACCCAGACCAAGTCACACAGGAACACATCCAGGCGGGTCTGGAACATCTCCAGAGAAGGAGACTCCACAACCCCCTTGGGAAACCTGTTCCAATGCTCTGGTACCCTCCCTGGGAAGAAGTTCCTGCTGATACTGATATGGAACCTCCTCTGCTCCAGCTTGCACCCACTGCCCCTTGTCCTATCACCAGATGACCTTAAGAAGAGCCTGATGAGAGTGTCACGGGGATGCTTCACGCCAACCTTGGTTTAAATACTGGAGCTTTGGCAGTTGGGCAAATCCAACCGAGTTCCCACTTGAGGGAGAAAAGAAGTGTTTATTTCTAGCATCACCACTCTTGAAAGGCACTGACCTCTTTTTCCTGCTAACAAAAACCCCGGCGTTTGGCTGCAAAAGATGAAAAAGTAACTGAAGAGTAGGACTAATCTTATTAACTCCTGCCTCATCACAATAAATAAGCTGCAGTCGTATGTCTTTTATCAGAGGATCTGATATCGTTTAAAAGCATTAGAGCCCTGCATCACCCATCTAAGTAAATGCAGACAGTCACTGCCAAAAAGATGCAGTGAGGTTCATTCCCTTAAAAAGAAGCTCTCTCTGCGTTCCCAGTGTTGTATTACTCACCTTCTATGAATACTACACCCTGGGAAATGAGTTAAACCCTGCACTTCCACTGAACTGAGAGTTCCGCTGTCTCGGGCATCCTCACCAAGGGTTTCATGTGAAGAATTACAGCCGGCAAGGTGAAGCCCATCATGTCATCTGTGTATGCAATTAAAACGTTACACTGGGAACACCGAGTGCTCACAAGGAAACGCTCAGCATCAACCCTTTGGCCATTCATCACAGTTATTCAATGAGTAACCGCAATCTTTTTTCATTTCACGCTGCAATATAAGGCAGGTGATTTCTACCCTGGCTTCAGCAATTCATTGGCAGTGTTCTTTCTTCTGAATGATCTTCACAAGCGTGGAAAAACATGGTTGGAGAGGGCAGTTAATAGAACAACATGTTGACGGTCCTTCTGCTTTAACCTGTGCTATGGTTCTCCTCCCAGCAACTCCCCAGCAAACTGGTTTGGCTCTAGGGTTCAGCATAAGCTTTAGAGTCCAATGCCTTCTGCCATTTCAGCTGCCTAACAGTGACCCAAGGCTTCGTGGCTGAGCCCACAAAGATGGACCAAGGACTGGAGCATCTTTGCAATGAGGATAGGTTGAGGGAGCTGGGGTTGTTCAGCCTAGGGAAGCGAAGACTCCGGGGGGATTTTATAGCTGCCTTACAATAGCTGAAGGGAACCTACAGAATGGCTGGAGAGGGACTTTTCCCAAGGGGATCTAGTGATAGGACAAGGGGAAATGGTTTGAAACGGAAGGAGAGCTTTAGATGAGACTCTGAAATTCACTGCCTGGAGAGGCTGTGGCTGTTCCCTTCCTGGAGGTGTTCAAGTCCAGGTTGGATGAGGCCTTGGCAACCCAGTCTGGTTGAGAGGTGTCACTGCCCATGGCAGGGAGTTGGAGTAGATGATCTCTAAGGTCCTTTCCAGCCTATGATTCTATGACTGTTGTTAACTGCCCCTCCAATCTGACACACAGATCCTTCTCAAGGCATTTGCTCCAATAGACCAAGATATCCAAAACAACCATTGGTAGAGATTCCAACGATGCAAACATAGGTCCTGACTCGGACCATGAAGCTTAAGGTTAGAAATGAAACTGGTATTTTCCCTGAAGCACTGAGATTTCCAGTACTGCTTTAAGACTCCCTATTAGAGAGTTGCTTTTACTGGAGGACAACCTGTAGCTCTAGGGAACACAGGGCAGTAAGGCTAAACACAAACCTTAATAGCTGTTGCTGCAGAACCGTTTCTAGAAATCATTCTGGTAAGGCAAGATTTCCCCTGCGCTCGTAAAATCTGACTGTTTGAGCTTTAATTTTTCATAATTGGCAGCTCTCCCAAGCTTGTTCTTAGCACATGCAGTGTTTCAGTACAATCCGCTTTTACTGTTTGAAGCCCTAAGTGTACAAAGACACGCAGATGTCTTCCACCTTCCCCCTAGTCTGAGAACATTCTGATGGGTTTTTTTTTTTCAATTAGTCACAATTCAATGTCCTGTGGGCTGGCAAATATCTTGATTCTAGGTGGATGTTTACTTCCTTCAGTGCCTGCAGTAGAAAGAGTCTGGCAATGGACAGGCTAACCTGAAAAGCACCTTCCCAGCAGTATAAAAACAACACAAATGAGAAAATTATTGTGAGGGATGCCTAGCCTGAAGCTTGTCCCATACCCCTCAATATTCCATCAATTTCAGGGGACCAGTGAAAAGACACTAAGCTTAAAAATTTGCTACTTAGGGGGTTTGGATGTCAGACAAACCAATGGATTCTTTGAAGAGACTGTGAGTCTCTGTGTGGTCACAAAGGTAAGGATGCAGCTCTCACTCTCCAGCTCATTTAAGTATAACTAGGTGCCAATGTTAAATACAACAAGGTTGTGAGGTTTTTATTGCCCTCTCCCTCGCAAAATGAGGAGAAAAATCAAACAGAAAAACCTTCCACCAAGCTAAAATATCCCAAAGACCGTTTGAAAAGTAAAATCTCAAGTTGATTATTTCCAGGCAGACAGGTAGGACTGCCCAATTCTCATCTCCCAGTTAAAAAGCCCTGTTTTAACACATTACTACTGAGGTTCCAAGACATAAGCAAAGATGTGCAATGTAGCAGAGCTCAGGTTTAGCGGTAAAACATTAACATCACCCTGACGGATTCGCTGGATATGTGAATATTTTAAGGCGACTAGAACTATATCATTGCACCATCATCATCATCATCTTTTCTTCTGCCTCTTTGCAGACATATACAATGTCAACCTAAGCTTTCGGCAACCTTAATAGAATTTCAGTGCCCACTGCCAAATGGCCATTTGATGTTCTGCTCTGTGTACACTGATGAAGCAATCTGTCACGGCCCTTAATGCAGGCAACGATGATGATCCAATCTAGAGCTTTCACAGGCTTAGAGAAATTTCTCAAGACTTTTGGAGCCTGTAATAATTTGTGCAGCACCACAAAAGAATTGGGAATCTTAGAGCTCTCTGTATTTAATGAAATATGAATATACGCTTTTAAATGTTTCTAGAAGAAATCCTACTCGAGCCAAAAGCATGTTTTACACCATCAATCACCAGATAGTTGTGCTGGCAGCTCTGAAATAGCAAATGCTGTAGTGATTGCAAGTTATTGTAGTATGAAAATAACAGTCCTTCATGCCCCTGTCCAAACGTGCTGCAGAGCCAAGCTTTGACACTCATTCCCTGCACAAGATTACTACAATATACATACAAGGGTTATAGTTTTGTGGATTTTAAGTAGAGTAAATACACATTGATTACAATTTATATGCCTGTTTTATTAATTTCCAATAGACAAGTGGGAATTCACCTCTAGTGAGTGCAGAGGGTGTCTGTCAACTTAATGCAATCCACGTAAGAGACAGAATTGCTGCTGCCCTTGCAGAAGTCATGACACACATCTCCACGGATACCCAGTTATTCCCCAAACCCGGTCTCCTGGCAAACCCAGGCCAACCCATCTGCTATTAAAAGTTGAAAGGAAAAGGACAAGGAGAGCTATTTCCTTCTCTTCTTGTTGAAAGCTAAAAACACAACAGTCCTTAGGAGGACCATTTGCATGCTGAGCTGTCAGACCATGCACTTTCCATTAAAGAGATAGCATCCTTTTTCGTAAGTCCATTTGGGATCCATTTTAGTGTTATCTAAAAATCAAATCTACATGGTAATCCTTTTAATGTACTCTTGACTTTTAAAAACAGCTTTATGTTCCTTCAGGAAATGTTTTAAGCCATTACTCGGTAATTACTACTCACCCATGAAAACACTGATCTTTTACAATATATAATCAGTTTGCTGACTTCAAAAATAGAGCAGACTGAGATTCTGTCTTGTGAAAGCAGTGAAGAAAAGCCAAGGCTTTTTCAAGAACATCTATCCCCAACCCCGTTATGTCCAAGTGGTGGTTTTTTCTGCTGTATAAGAGGGAATGAGGTGGTCATGGCTCTGTTTCTGCTAAGTCTCCAGCTGTGGACTCATTTTTGCATTGGTGGTTGCTGTGCAAATAATCAATAAATAATGGATGTAGGAGCTGGGATTGGCATCCTTCTGGCTATAAACACCATCCTCATGTTTTGCAAGCCCTGAACTCGGTCAGGTATTAGAACAGGCTGCCCAGGGAAGAGGAGGAGCCACAAACCCTGGAGGGGTTCAGATGTGGCACTAGGGAACAGGGTTTAGTGGGCAGGGTGGGGTTGGGTTGATAGCTGGATGTGATGGTCTTGGAATTCTCTTCCAAATGTAATGATTCTATGATTCCAAGTTTTGAATGCCACTATACAAGTTCTGGCTGGCACCATAGGGAAGGCATGGAATTTCTGGAGTTGCTTTGGTAAGCATCAGCTGTACAAGTCTTGGAAGAGGTGCCAAATATGGTTCTCATCTAGTGCAGCGTTACTGGATTTATCCAGCGCTCACACCCAGAGGACTGACTAGCCAGACTTCACGAGCATGGAATTACCTTGACAGTCTTACCTGCTGCTACTCCCTTCTGAACTCCTCTGTCCATCCCAAGGTGGTTGGGAGGCAGAAGAGAATCTGAGTGGGACAAAGTACTGTCCTGCCCTAGAGGGCAGGTTATATTTTGCTCAGCTACAGCTTCTGTCTGAGAATGACCAGACAAAAGCCTATGTAATGCAGATGCTCTGACTACAGGTCATTCCTGGTCATCCTGGCCTTGCAAGCTGTTTAACAAAAGGCCTTAGATGTTCATACAAAGTACAGCCCACCAATTGGAATGAACCTCCCCATCCCACCACTGACCCCAGAGAGCAGAGCACCCTTCTCACCCAACTGCTCTGGCAAAGGCAATTTGATATTTCAAGACCAGATAAAGGGCAGGGGGAAGCTTGTCAGAAAGAACTTGCTGTACCTTGCAGATAACATCGACGACAGTTGTGTTGTCTTACTGCCACGAAGATGACGAAGGCAAAGCAGAGAATACTTCAGTTACTTCTGTTCTGCTTAGTGAGGTCTAGCTTAAGCCTTACTCGGCCACACTCTGCTGCCACAGACAGATTTTATTACCATTTCGCTACTACAATTAGGACAGAGAAAGTCCTGCTCCTGGCCATTTCCCCTTTCATTCGCCAGGAAGGCTCTGCAGACCCCACAGCAACGGTGTTCATTAAAGATTTGTTATAGCTGCAGTTGGTCAGTAACTCCATGCCTCAAACTCATTTTTGTTTTTCACAACTGATTAAGTCAGGGCTCACAGGCCACAGCTGGCCATTAACGCTGCCCTTCTTTACAAGAAATTATGCTGATAAGAATTAGAAGTGGTTTCTTGGCTTTAGCTGTTGTATTCTCGTTCTATAATGAGTTCCTTTGAGATGACGTATAGAGACAGGATCTGTGCACTATTACCCTGGACAACAGGAAAGACTCAAGCAAAATTACAAGACTTCTTTTTAATTCCTCCCCCTCCCCCATTTTTCCTTTCTTCCTTCCCCCCTTTTCTTTCTTCCTCCCCCTCCCTTTTCCCTTCTTTCTCCCCTGTTCTTTCTTCCTTTCCCCCCCACTTTTCCTTTCTTCCTCTTCCCTTTTCCTTTCTTCCCCCCCTCCTTTCTTCCTTTCCCCCTTTTCCTTTCTTCCTTCCTTCCTTTCCCCTTTTCCTTTCTTCCTTTCCCCTTTTCCTTTCTTCCTTCTCCCTTTTCCTTCTTTCCTTCCCCCTTTTCC
>VZRI01011356.1:218058-253079 GCA_013397515.1 Upupa epops
TCCTTTCCTACTTTTTTCCAATTTTTCTCTTTTCCTTTCCCTCCCCCCCTCCTTTTCTGTGAAAAGCCCCAGAAAAACTTTGAAAGCTGCTGCAATTCCCAATATATTCCAGAATAAAGTGAGCACTAAGGGTTTGGGGCAAGTTAGCATGACATTTAGTTTGCATTAAAGTATCTCAGAAGCCACATGAAATATCCCGTAGCGGAGCGTATTCTACTCTATTAAGCATTCAGGAGCCCCGCAGAATTCAGAATGTGGATGAGAAGTTGGAATTGCACAAGACATTCTTCTTCTTACGGTTGACCACCGAGTTGAATTCAAGCCGATCCTAAGGGAGCCGTTTTCATTAACCTACAGTAGCTCTCTAATCCTATTCCTCGAATTTCAGACGACCACCACTACACGAATTGATGACCTGCTGCCTGCACTTTGGATGATGCTCACACTTCACTCTCTCCTCAACGCATCCCGCTCCTCTGGATCATTAGTGCTACTTCGCGCAGCAACCGATCCCCTAAAGTGGAAGTCTGCCGTTCAGTGCAGCCGTTTATGCTCCATTTAATTCTCACCAAGGTACGTGAAGATGCTGATGGCTACACTTGGTTAACAACCATGAAAAAAAGGAAAGAAAAAATAAATCATACGACCTAGCCCAGTGTGCAGAACTGAAAGCCTCCTGAAATGTACCTCCTCAAGTCTGGCCCGGATATGTATCTCCTAATGCTTTGCCTGAAACCTCAGACTATAAAGAAATCCTAAACCCCTAACCTTCAGCTCCCAAACTGCTGCACTTCCGGGCCAAAAAAGTCTTACCGAGCAGCTTTTCCTCTGCTCCATTTCCAGGGGAAATCTGCCGCTTGACTCGCTCAGTTTTCGTCCACCTCATCATGAGATTCCTGCCTGCTGAAAAGAACTCCTTCACTGAACTAATGAAATAAGGAGCCTTAAGTGCCCTGCAATCCTTTTTAGAAAAGTCTGTATCTCCAGATGAGTCTCAATTTCACAGCATCAGGGAACTGTGTGCCAACGCGCTGAACCGGAACGCCAGGGCTAGCGGGAGCTGCAGACAACAATGCTAACATCAGGGTTATTTTAGATTAGAGTACTTCCAAATCAATTTTGGATTCAAACTTTTAAATGCACTCTCCAGAAGGAATCTGCACTCCCCGAGTATTTTCAAGGCTAATTTTCTAAGCTTGAATGAAGCTCATTCTTATCGAAGAAAAAGACGCGACTAACCTTTGGCACAAAGGCAGGGTCACAGCTAGAAAATTAGGCGGGCAGCGGTCCTGAAGAGGAATAAACTGCCCGAGGAAACATCCGTAAGAGTGCAAACAGCACCACTAATAGTGTTGGGGAGGCATTTTTAACTGAGACCAGAAGTTGCCACAACATTTGACATCCAATGATGGAACAAGAGGCAATAGGTACAAGCTGGAGCAGAGGAGGTCCCATCTAAACATCAGGAGGAATTTCTTCATGGTGAGGGTGACAGAGCCCTGGAACAGGCTGCCCAGAGAGGTTGTGGAGGCTCCTTCTCTAGAGATGTTCAAAATCAGCCTGGACTGTTCCTGTGTGACCTGATCTAGGAGATCCTGCTGCAGCAGGGGTGTTGGACTCTATGATCTCTGAGGTCCCATTCAACCCCTACCATTCTGCAATTTGAGATCTAGGGCACTTTGACTATGGCTGAGATAGCTCATCTCTCACAGCCGCCCATTCAAGCAAGGGTGGGTGATGCTCTGGGCTCCCTGGGGCTGCATCTTGCTGCAGAGGTATAAAGGAGGAGCTGAACATCCAGTCTGATGGCAATTGTTTTGCCAGACTAAAAATTCTGCCGGATCCAGACAGATCCTCAGCACTCTGCTGAAAGAAAGCGGCTGTGATAAGAGAAGGGAGTGTGTAAGGCAGATGGGAGGGTTAAGGTTAAAAAGTTCAGACCAGAAGCAATTAAGATGGGTAAGAGTGCTCTGCAACCTGACACGAGGGTTTGCTCTGTATTCACAACTTTTCACTAGCATTAAGCATCTTAACTTACGCACCGGGAGATTATAATTAAAACCTGACAAGCTTAAATTAGCCATTTATGAAAAGGTTCTTCAGCAAGCTTTTAGAAGTAGACTAAACACATCTATTAAAATGGAAGAAAGAGGGGGGAAAAAAAAGAATCAGAGCTATTTTCAGTTACCACAGTTTCCCCTACCTAGGTATCTCAAGAGACTAGATAAATTTAAAATCCAAGTTCTGCAATTGTCCAAAGCCACTTAAAAAGGCGGAGAGGGGATAAGCGTGGCAACTAGGAAAACCTTGTAAACCCCCTCATTTAACAGCCCGCAGTCCTGTGGATGGACACGAGCACTCCAGAAATCCCATTTTAAAACAGAAATCCTGATTTCCCTTCAGGATTTTGAGCACTTCAGGGAGTGCTCTCTTACGGTTCCCCTGGGATGCAGGAATGAAGTCAATCTGCCATGAGGCTGGGCGACAGCCCGAGAGCTGGTTGTCACCGGGCCCTGCCAATTAGAGCAGAGGGAGTGTTTGCACCTCGCGCTGGCTGTTTAGATTAATTCCTAGCGTTTCTGCACTATACAATCTTCCTACAAATTCAAGAAACAATCTAAAGAAGATTTACTCCTTTATCAAAGAAACTTACCCACCGATGTCAAGTGACACCAGGTTGTTTATTCCCCCTCCAATGGAAAAGGAAAAGCTATAAATATTTTGATATTTCAAGAAAACGCTCACAGACTACAAATATCTACAAACCAGGTTTGTGAGAATAAAAGTCATTAAGGGCAGAGCTGCTGCAAAGTCCACCTTATTACTGCCAAATCAAATTAGACTCCTTTCCCTGCCTTCCTTTCACTGCCTTGCCTTTCCGTAGGCTGAGGGGAGACCTTACTGCTGTCTGCAACCACCTGAAAGGAGATTGTAGAGAGGTGGGGGTTGGTCTCTTCTCACAAGTAAAAAGTGACAGGATAACAGGAAATGGCCTTGAGTTTAGGCTGGATATTAGGAAAAAGTTTTTCGTGGAAAAGTTCCTCAGGTCTTGGAACAGGCTGCCCAGGGAAGGGGGTGAATCCTCATCCCTGGACATGTTTCAAAGTCATGGAGATCTGGAGCTTAGGGACTGGGATTAGCCGTGGCCTTGGGACAGTGGTGTTAATGGCTGGACTTTATAATGTCTGATGTCTTTTCCAACCTAAACCTTTTTATGACTGTATAAAGCTATTGCAGTTCTCAAGAAATATGGTTGGACCTCCAGCTGGGATACAAGAAAAAGCCTCCTGCTCCCCAGCACACATCTCCAGCTCTGCCATGCCCTCCTCTTTAACGCTGCACAAGCCAAGGGGACAAGCCAGGCTGCTCTCAGCACAGGGAGGAAACAGCTACAGACATTTGCTCATTAACCTGAAGTGTTCCTAAACGATGCTGCATTTTCCTAGCTCTGATTGCTCCCAAGACCACAGGAGCCTCTCCACAGCCCTCATTTGTAAAGCTCTGGAACAGATGCTTTTACACGCATGAGGTACACGATCTGGGCATTTTCATGGGCCAGAGGGTGCCCTTGTCATAACCTGTCGTAGAGGTCTGTTGCTAAACACTTAGAAGCCACTGGATCGCAGCATCCTACTTTTGGGTGAGAAAGGGAGGCAGAGAAGGAACGAAGAACAGAAGAGCAAACGCTACATAAAATAAGGTGCAGCCACAAGCACTGCAGATCTTCAAAGGAAGGAGACAGCCAACACCTGTGCCCAAGAAAAATAATCAGACTGTAGCAGCTCTGATCGCTCTAAACCCACGTCGTTTATCTGCAGCCTACATTCATCGCTTCCGTATGCAAAGAGTCATCCTTTTCCCCAATCTACCTCTATGCTGCTGCACGCCGTGTGGTCCCTCTTCTCAGAGGACTGTCTAAATTACCTGAGCACTGGGAAACATAGCGATACTTTAAAGCAAGCCATGATCTGCCACTGCCAAGTGTGAGATGAGTCATTTGTTACTTCAGGTTCTAGGGGGTCTTTTTTAAATTCATTTTTTGAGTGCCAAGAGTATTTGAAGTGGTAATGTGCACACAGACATCCTAATTTATTTTGCCTCATCTTTATGTACCACTGGGGTACTTATTCACAGACTGAACTAAAGGCTTGATAAGGAAAACCAACATCCACTGCAGATCTCGTATTTAAGAGAAGTGTGTGAATATTTGCAAATCCCAAGCTCGAGGAAGAGGAGGCTAAAGGGAGACCTTATCACCCTCTACAGCTACCTGAAGGGACAATGTAGTCCCAATGTAGTGGGTGCTGGTCTCTTCTTACAGGTCATTAGTGCCAGAACAAGAGGGAAGAGGCTCAAGCTGCACCAGGGGAGGGTTAGGCTGGACGTTAGGACATTTTTTCACCAAAAGCATAGCCAGGGCTTAGAATAGGCTGCCCAGGGAGGGAGTTGAGTCACCATCCCCAGATGTATTTAAAGATCATTCAGACGTGGTACTTAGAGGTTTGGTCTCATGGTGAACTTGGTAGAGTAGGGTTGTTTGCTGGTCTTGAAGTTTCCGAGAGTTTTTTCCAACCCGAATGATTCTACGGTTCTATAATTCGAGTCCTTAGCTGCACTGCTTATAAACAGGTATCTGCATTTCAGGCACCCCAACGTTCACATGGAAACATCTGTCCCATCCTTGGTTATCCATAGCAGCAATTTCACAGCAACTGCTGGGCGTGCAATTGTCACTCTGCTTTTGGAGAATTAAACAGCAGAACTGTTCTCCAGAGACTTCTCACTTTTTATGCAGGTTCAGCCTTATTCTCACTTCATTCCCAAACCTACCACAGTTGAAATCCAGCCTTGAGTCCATCAGGCAACACAGGAGGAACAGCAGATCAGTGCTGAAAGGCAGGAAGCCAATAGCCAATTTCTCCTCTTGTGCTGTAGCAGGACTATCACTGTGTCACCCATCACCCATCCCACTGTCCTCCCATCTCCCACCTCCATCCCAGGACACAGGTTATTTTCCTGTGGAAGTGCCTGGCATGAATCTCTCTCCCAGGTGGGAGCGTCTGCTCCCCCTGAGAAGAGTTTGGCTCAGTCGTCTCTGAAGGCCCCTGCAGTGACACCTCTCCATCACTTTCTCCTCTCCAGGCTGGTTAAACAACAAAAAGAATGATCATGGGAAACCCTTCCTACGTACTGAGACTCCAAGACATCCTCTAACCATCTACTCCAAGACAACTATGCAAAACAGGCACTGCTGCCACACTTAAGATTTGCCCATCCCTCTCTCTGAGGTCAACCCTCAGCAATAACAACAGTTCATCTCCTGCTACAGAGGTCAAGGGCTCCGCCAGCCCTCCGGAGATTGAACTACTGGTTCCACAGAGTCTGCCAGTATCAAACCTGACACTTAGATTAGTAGTTACTCCCCAGACATATCTAGTTTCCCATTTCTTCAGTTTCTAGTGTCAAAATACACTTGCAGTACAATATGCAAACCTCCACTGACAACATCCTCTCCGCTTCTCAGTTGTGGTGGGAGGGACGCCTGGTTTTTGCAGAAAAAGGTGTTGTTCTTGTTAATGTACGATACTGATACACTGCTGAGCTCAGTTTGGTTACAGAGAATAGCAAATGGCAAAGCTGCACCCCACAGTTAGCATCACATTATCAGTGCACACAGAAATATTTTGGGAGTTAGCATTAAAGACAGATGCTCTGCATTATAAACACCAGAGAACACTCAATCTTTGAGATGCAGTTCATGGATGGCTTCATCACAGCTCCATTTAGGGGCTTTCCATGAGCCAGTACACTGCAGTGCTATGTGTCACCCTGTTAAAGTCTGAATCAGCACAGGCACCTGCACCTTACCCTCTGCCCAGGTAAACCAAGGACCACTTCTTCCTGTCCCACATCAGAAAAATCCTGTGCCCCTGCTTCTTGCACAGCCTCAACATACTGAACTCGTTACTCGCTTTTAATTGTCATGAATATTTTACCTCATGTTCATCCTAAATTGTGACATGGCAATCTTCCTTGGTGCTTCCACAATCCAGAATCCCACTCACACCCTCAGGAAAAGCTCCTGCCATGTCACACAAGAGTCAGTGTCCTCTGTTTTGGGATGTCAATGTCTTAAAAGGCTTACAGACAAGACAAGTAAATCTTACAACATCAACCTGGAGAAATTCTTCATAGAATCACAGAACGGTTTAGGTTGGAAGGGACCTCAGAGACCATCCAGTTCCAACCCCCTACCAGAGGAAGTGAGACCTCTCACCAAACCAGGTTGCCCAGAGCCCCATCTAATCTGGCCTTGAACACTTCCAAGACAAGGAGCAAGTCCTTGCCCAGCTGCAAGGAAGTTTTAACAAGGAAGGAGGCAAAATGAAGCTTAAACAGGAGATATTAAAACTTACCAGGCCACTCTGCACTGAGGTTATTAAGAAAGTCTAAACTTACAGCAGAGCTCTACTTAAAAACCTGCTTGTTCAGGCTACTTAACCCTGACAATACAGTTTGTAACATCCGAGATGCTTTAGCACTTTTACCCAAGCCCTTAGCTCATTAGTAGACTGCATGCTAAAGTTGCCCTTACACAGCAAGCAGTACCAGAAAACTGGTCCTCATCAGCTCCTCTGGGGTAGACGGGCACCAGCTTAGCTCCACTAACTACATTCCTTACGTGGCTGCACTGGTCCCTCTCCCCATTTGCCAAAGGACAAGCCAGTTCCGAGTTCTGGCACTTCTTGTAAAGCTGCCAGTGGCTATTTTTGGGTTCCCTTAATTCACAGACACTTCTGCAGAGAAGGTCCACCTCTGGATGCTGCACACCTTGTCAAGTGCCGAGAGAAGACAAACAAGCCGCAGCAACGCAGAGGCTCGTGCTGGAGGAACAGCAAGGGGATATCAAATGCCGCTTTAAGTGCTGATATATTTGCACTTTGAAGGAAAAATGCCTTCAGGAATCACAGCAGGAGTCACCTCTATATGAAGACTTTGCATATAAAGGGACATTTCTTATTCTCAATTAATGGCGTTTTGATAGACACGTTTACATTTCCAAGTGTCAGAGCCAGCAGCAAATGAAATGACTGAAGGCCTCTTATTTCATTGTGAAAGTGGCCATAAAAGGATCTAAAGACAACCAAAAAAAAAATAAAAAACCCTCCCATTTTCTAGAAAAGACGAGAAGTGCTTTGATTCCCTACAGTTCTGAAGCCTGGTTAGTACAGCAGGGCTTTCCAAACAGAGATCTGAACGCCTGCAAACAGCAAAGTGAATAGCCACTACAGAATTCAGGGACATCCACATTGAGAGGCAGTAATAGATCTTGGTAACATCTTCCCATGGATTATTAGGGAAACCTAATGTGGCAGAACACTGTATAGTAGGTTTCTGGAATAAAATTAATAGCTAGAAGTCTCAACAATAACAAAAAATCCCTACTTTGCAAAGCAAAACGTGTATAATGCAACTGGATTCTAAACCAGCACGTCAGAAGTACTGGCTGAGAGGAGACAGAGAATAGACCCCTTGATCTTGTGCGAGAAAACTGGGGGATAAATTGAGACATGGAAAGCCACATCAGTGATAGTCATGTAATGGAAGCACCAATGAATTCTTCACACGCACACACTCACGTCCACAGGTTGCTGGTGGCACTGCATGCACATGGCTGGGACTGCTACACAGGCCTCTGTCTCTTTTGAACCTCCCTAAGGCTGCAGGGAAGAAAATACCATTAACTCAACCAGGAGCAGCTAAGGGCCATATTTTAAAATATAGTAAAAAATAAAAGCACAGGTACTAAAGGTCTAACGCTGCTCTAGTGCCTAACTCCTTGGGGCAACGGGAGGTCATTCCATGTAGGGGCACACACACATCAGCCAGCAAATCCTTCAAGCTCTCTCAGCCATGGAAGCACTGGTGTGAATAGTTAAGCTCAACACAGCTCCATGGAGCCTGAACTCACAGAATGTTTAAATGGGAAGAGTGGGAGCACCCACATGTTCTAAGGAAGGTTTTGCTGCAGAAGCAAGCTGAAACCCCAGAGGTAGATTGGCATGGTAGATGCAGCTTCCACCTTTCTTCATCTCTCGAGAGATCTTGGGAAAACTCCCACATGAAGACATGAACAGTTCATGTTTCTGGTTCCTGCTTAATCCTTTTCCCACTCCTCTCCCGATGCCTCTGCCTCTATGCATTCCATGTGCATCCTCTTGGTCACCTCTTCCCAATAATCTCAGAACAATTTTTCTCTCAGGGACTCTCCTTCCTCCGCAGGGAAGAGCTGCGGTCCAGCTGCTATACCAGAAACTGGCTGGTTTTGTGGGATAGTTTTGGGGGTTTCTTCGGCTGCTGTTTTTTGATTTTTTTTTAATGAATAATCATGGAATCACTGAATCTTTAAGGTTGGAAAAGACCTCCAAGAGCATGAAGTCCAACCACCAACCCAACCCCATCCTGCCCACTAAACCCTGTCCCTCAGGGCAACATCTACATTGTTTTTGAACCCCTCTAGAGATGGTGACTCCACCCTGGGCAGCCTGTTCCAACCCCTGACCACTCTGTCAGGAAAGAACTTGTTCCTGATGGCCAATCTGAACCTCCCCTGGCACAATCTGAGGCCATTTCCTCTTGTCCTATCGATGCTGACTTGGGAGAAGAGACCGACCCCCACCTCTCTGCAACCTCTTTTCAGGTAGCTGTAAAGAGCAACGAGGTCTCCCTTCAGCCTCCTTTTCTCCAGACTAAACAACCCCAGTTCCCTCAGCTGCTCCTTATATCCCACAGAAAATAAATCTCCCCATCAAGTTACACAGTTCACAGTTTTGAGGGCTTCAAATAAAAATGCCTTAGCATCTACACAGCTATATAAATCTACACGCTGTGGGTATCCCCGCCCGGTGCTAGCCCTGTAAATAAATAATTCAGTACACAAATAATAGCAGCTAAATTTAAAAAGCACCCACAAAACCTACCAGTGTTAGCTGGAGGTTTCGGTGGTCAGGTTTGGTTTCTTGGGCAGGGTGGGAAAGGCAATTTACTACCACAGGGGAGGCAGAGGTGTTGAAAAGTAATTCAGCGACACTTCCAAGTATGAAAGCTGCTGCTCAGCCCCAGCCAGTGGCTGCAAATCCTCATGGATCGTGGCTCCCTGTGCCCTCAAATGTGACTCCATGACCCCCTCCAGACTTGCTGGTCAATCTCACATTAAAAAACCTCCAAGGAAGATCTGGGATGTCAGCAGCTCTTCTCTGGTGACAAGGAACCAGCAGCACCAGTCACCGAAGCACAGAAACATTGGTGTTGGAAGGAAGCTCACGAGATCATCAAGTCCAACCACCATTAACTCCTGGAGAGCTCAAGCCTGAAAGCCCCAGGCTGGTTTGTTGCCAGATGCAAAAGATGTCATGCCACAGGCTACGCTCACTTTATCCTAAGATCCTTTAGCACAGGCCAGGTAGATTAAAGGGATTAAAATCCACTGGACTACTTGAAGACATCCATAAAGTCGCCACAACTAGCTCCTCTGACAACACCAGTTTACACTTTGACTACGAAAACCCTGAGGAAGCAGGAGGCTCTCTGGGACGTACGACACAGATATATTACCAGCAAAAAGGCAGTTTCCCCCTTCTTTTAAATGATGGAAAGTCAATTTGCATCATAATTACAACCAAGGCCCTGCACCATTACTTTTAGTTAAAACAGTAAACTACTATAATAAAAGTGTACCTGGGGAATATTTAGAGAAAGCACTAATGATTTCTTCCCTAGTGGTTAATAAATTCACTTCCAGATCAATTTGTTCCTGATAGAAACTTGAGAGCATAAACAGTTACACAAGCACATTAGAGTGTGTCTTTCCCAGTATAAATGATTTATTACAATGATTAGCAGCACATAAACAATTTAAAATACAACTCTAATTAGCTTTTTGGAAGAAAAGGAGAAAAAAAAAACCTTCCTGACTCCCTCTCCACATTCCGTTTTACTTTTTCTAAGTGTGTACTTTTTAATTAAATCCAAATGTCACAATAAATTTAAAGTGTTTTATTACCACCCGGCTAACTAAGCCATTCATGCAAACACCCATTATATTAAACCAGATGCGGGACTGGAAGCAGTTGAGGAGAGAGGAGAAAGAAAGGGGGGGAAAAAGGCAATTACTTCTATATTTGACAAGAGATTTGTACAAATGTTTAAAGACAAGAAGATCTTTGGCAAGCTTTCTCTGTTTTATCCAGGGAGGCCGGCTGACTAATTGCTCTTTAGTACCTGTTTCCAAGTTTGAAAACATCACACCCTGTTCAACTTTCCCTGACGAAAGCTGAAGGAGGAGCAGACGGAGGCAGGAAAACCAATCTGTGGAAAACCCAGCAGAGTTTACTCCCAAAAGCCAAAGCAAATCGCTACCTGTAAGCACATGTACCCTTTCCAGGTCTGTCCTTCCCAAGAAGGTTGATTACTACTCTCTAACAAGCAGGCTGATGAGCCCTTGCCGTTCATGATGACATCCAGTGAGGTCTCCTGCGGGGTGAAGTCGTCCCCTTCTCGTGACCTCCTCAGCTCAGAGGCGGCTGCTGTATACGAGGCAGGATACCTCACCCTGACGTTGGTACCCACCATCGCAAACAGCTCTCACAGAGCTCACGTGCACTTCAAGTGCAATCAGCATGGCGAGGGACCCTGCCACCACCAGCAGCAACTTAATCCTCTATTATTTATGGGGGAAAGGGGAGGGAAGGTGCAGGCACAGCTGAACTGGTGGTGGATGCTGAAAATATGGTCCAGGGTGGGAGCACCATATACTCAGGTCCTATCTCTGGGTGTAGTGGGGTTGGGTGTGCTGGGAGCTGAGCTGGGAGGGAGGAGAAAACATCCCCAGAACCCCCCCAACCCAGACGGTGATCTCGAAGCCTCAGGACTGCTTGGCAGCACTTTGCTTTACTGCTCCATCAGCAGCCTGGTCTAAACAGGACAGATTTAGCACAGTCGAGGCAAAAGGTACCCATTAAAGCAAGCAGCTACGATTATTAAAATAGGTTAAAGGAAAGGGGCGCTGCGCAGATAAAGCTTCTGACCTTAGCGTGCAGCTCTCTCAAGAACACTTGGGTGTAATTTATCTAAATTAAAACCCAAACACCAAATTCTAAACGGGCACAAAAAGATCACTTAAAAACCACGATTAAAAAAGCAGGTCAAGGGTTGGAAAACAGTAATTACTACTACAATTAACCAAAAATCAGACAGAGGCACATAAATTGTGCACATTACCGCAGCTCACGTCAGAAAGGCAAATGTGAGCAGAGCGCAGAAGAAAAGGCCTGCGAGGAGCAGAACCACTCGTATAATTAACCTATGCCACAGCAGAGGACCCACTCTCGAAGTCTGCATCATTTGTTTCTGGAGAGAAGTGCTGCTGGTTACTGCACCCAGCTATCAGATCCCGCTCCTCGGAAACTTGATATTTTGATTTTCTTCTGGTCTGAGATCGTAGTGCATCTCCACCCTTTTACTACTACATTTGCCCTTCGCTCCCTAGTGTAATGGTTTTGAAAAAAAAGATGTGAAAGGGCAACTTCTGAACACCCTGGGACTGAGAAGAGGTCACCTGCCAAAAATGCCACCTGCTAGAGACCCTACTGTGAGCGCAGAGCCTACTGAGAACTGCAAAGGACTAAACAGAAAGGTTCTCTACAACAGACTACTTAACACTGGATGGAGACAGAAATACTCTGTATGCAACTAACATCCTTCAGATGACTTTCCTTAGGTTTTGGAGGACAAAAGACAATTTAACAATTAGCACTTTGTTCCCACTTCCACCTCAGAAGGGTTCTTTGTGAGCTTCCTTGGAGCAACTCTGAAAGAGCACAGTTGGAAAGAACAGACCGACTACTGTTTTGAACTATAACCAAAATGAACTATTCTCCAGGTCCTCTCTTGAAGCTATCATCTACTTTAGGCGAGATGAGGAAAATCTAGGTTCAAATCTTATTCAGGCTCCAGTTTAATTTTGAGAGCTCAGAAGGTTCCACAAATCATTTTAAGTGAAAGTAATGAAAATAGGTGAACTTGAGAAGGTGGACAGGCAGGAATGATCTCTTCCAAAATAGGGAAGAATCCATCTGTTCCCTTTTAAAATGAATAAAAGTCTTTGTAGCAGTAATGAAAATTCAGGGATGTAAGTCATGGACATCAGAGCAGTCTATTAGAGAGAGGAGTGGGGCTGCATTACAGAATACTGCAAGCAGCGGTGATTATATAAAAGGGATGCTGCAAAAGCTGCGGAGCAGAGGGCAAGTCAAACAATTCAAGGACTCAAGAATCTCAATTCTTCAAAAATGGAGAGAGAAATGAAGATTTCAATCTTTTGAAGGGGCAGGATGAGCACAGAGCCACTCAGATATCTGAAAGAAATCAGGAAGATGGAGGTATAGAGCAGGATGTGCTCCTCAGCTGCAGGAGGCAAATGGCTGCAGCTTCCAGTGAAGCACTGATGGTGAAAGGGGCAAGCAAGGAGGAGGGCTCTGCCACAGCACCTGAAAAGATCTCTGCTATTCCTCTTTTCAGTCTACACACCAAACTGAGCCTTTTGGTCATATACTCTAACAAAGGAGCAAGACACAGCCTCTATTCCAAGCGCCTCAGGTGAGGTGGAGTGGAGCAGGGTATAAGACATCCCAACCAGGGGCTTCCCTGGTGGCTCTTCAGTTTCCCATAGCTTGCAGCCATCTCTCAGCTCCATGCCAACACACACCAGCAGCTCCTTCCCTACAGGATGGCCCACCGAGGGATGAGGGCACTGAGTGCTTAAAGAACAGTACTACCCTGCAGCATCACTGGCCATGAGACCACCCTTCTGAGCCTTCAGGACTGTGGTACAAGGAACAACAGAGTCACACTCACCCCCTCCCATTTCTCCCTTCAGATCTGGTTCCTGTGCCAAGCCAGAAGGAAAACAGTTTACTGTAATAGCTATTATACAGTAAATCCAGCAAGCTGGAAGGTGAGGATGACTTATTAAATTGCACAAGCCATACAGACAGCCTAATACTGTCTCAGATACTAACCTAGCTAACGTAAATTCTTACTCAGGGTAAACTGGAAGGAGTGTCAGCCAACACCCATGTTGATCTGCCCTTGGGTATGGCACTGAAGCAAGAACCACATGAACTTCCAAGTTATTTTGCAAGTCAGCATACAGTGTTCAGGCCTGAGAGCTGGGGGCCAGAATCTCCTCCCAGCAGTGATCACCAAAATGCTGTTATTTTGGGGAAGTTACTTTGCTTTCATTGCCTGTCTCGACCTTTATTGGATGCTAATTCAAGCATTCTACCCAAGAGATGTTTCCTGCTGTTCTGTATGCATGCACTGCCTTACATAGCACAGTACAACCCACATACCAACACAAGTCCTGTTGGGTTTTTCCTACATGATGTCTTAGTGATTTCTTTGAGGTCATAACAAGTGTGTTCAACATTTGTTTCATGGCAATACTGGCTTTCAGCAGCAAGAAGATGGGCAAGACCTCTGCTCCACTGGGTAGACATCCCTGATAGACTCAAGGGTAAGTACTTACATGGAAGGAGCACGCAGAGCTTGCAGGGAAATGCTGAGTAAGCACAGCCCTGCACCAACACTCTTCCTTTAATGAGAAATACTCATTCAGATGTTAAAATTGCCTCAAGCACTCGATCATGATATGCAGCATGAGGAAAGTTCAAGATCAGCTCTTCCGGCTGCATTCTCCTACAACTCCAAACAGCCATCGGCACTTACCTGGCTGGCTTTGCAGGTCTTGCTTTGACAAGCAACATCTTCACTAAGCTAATGGCACCTGAAAAGCACTCATTTATTTGAAACAAAGCGAGACTTGTGACACTCTTCACAGCTGGGGCTGTAAGAACAACTACGTGACTCTCTGTTGTCAGGAGCCAGCATAACAATCTTCACCACTGGCTTGTTCTGTCAATCTACCGGACGCTTAAGCCAAGACCAAGAAATACTTGCATCACCAAGGAGTTTTCTTTGGAAAGTCAGTGCTGTAACTTTATGAGCTCAGTGAGGACAGTACACACTGAGTAACCGTAAGTACAGATGGACAAGGGTTCTGTGGAGCTCCAATTCTAATCTAGTTGGGATGGAAGAAAGGTGGGAAACAAGTCACCACGCAAGCCTTAAGCACGTGGAGCCTGCGCAGTGTTGAGGAAGGAGCCAGCCATCCCAAGCAGAAAGACAACAGGATGAAAAGCAGCAAAATAAATCACTATCTATCAAGTGTAGCGCCTATCAAGGGTTACTACCACATATCCCCAGCTTCTTAGCTCAATGCACTGTTTACTAGAAAGTTTATAAACAAAAGATGGTCAAAATATTTGCCCCAAGAGGTAACTAGAGTTTGTTTACTGCACAGAAAACAGATCCAGTTGTGTACAGTGAAAAATACAATAGCTAAACTACAGTGACCACCGGGTAGCAGCTCCACCAGCTTGGGAAGGGAAGTGGGTGGAGGAGGGACAACTATGTCAGCTGCTGGTGTCATTTTTCAAGACTTACAGATAGAAAACTCTGATTTCATGGTTGGTCACCACAGGAGTTGTCAAAATCATTATCTTTTCCTCTGCCGTAGCTGGTGCAGTTGCTCTTACCTTCAACTCACTCAGGGTCCTGCCAGGGCATATTTTTCTTCTGGGAGTGACCACTGTCAAATTGCAGCTCTGGACTTAAGGGTGGTCACCATGCAGGAGCATCACACAGTATGTGCCCACAGAGAACGCAGAAACTGTGCTGGGTACAGTCAAAGCTGAGCCATGCATCACTGCTGCATGGCCACTCTGGTTGTTGTAACTCAGAGCCTGACAGCTTTTCCAGCATCGCATCCTCCTGCACCTATTACAATGGATGCAAGATGAAAAAAAAGGCAAGAAAAGCAAAAATCCCCACCAAGGCTTTAGCTTAGCGGAAGATCTCAGCCTATAGCTACATCATATGCTCTCCAGGGCAACACTACGAAGAATCCCTGGGGACATTGCCCAGGGAAAACAGAGCCCTTTTACACAGTCACAACAAACCTCTGAGATCATTCACTTGTGGACAGCACTGATGCATCTGTGAAGCCTCAACAAGGGCCGAGGTGCTGTGACTGCATCACTAGAAAGGCCTTCAGCTTACCACACATTGCAGGAGGCAGGAAATCAGGGATCCACACTTTTGCTTGGACACAGCAAGATGCTCAGTGCCTTCGCCTCCGTGTCCCAGCCAAAGGCTTAAGGTTGGTGGGGCACCTTCCAGCAATTGTTGGCTGGTGGGCACAAGCAGGTCCTCAGGATCACACCTCAGCTCAGCCAGTTTAAAGAAAACTTGGCAGGACTTCCACAGGATGGGCTCAGCAACAGCACTGCTTGCTCTGGTGCACACCCTGACAGCACCAGAATACACCAGTCTGCAGTCTGGCAGTGCTCCCCACAGCACACACTGTTACATCAGCCGGTTGCATTCTGCAGGGTCTCCTTAAATCCAGTTGCTCTAAGGCTGGCAACTGGAAGAGTGGCACCACAAACTCTACAAGTTTGTGCAAGCCAACACCAGCTGTTTCCTACATTAGTACAAGATGCCTTTGAGCACTGATGAACATGAAACTAGGTTAAAGATCATGGGGCTACTACCAGTTCATGAGAAAGGGGTAGCAATTACACCACACCAAACTAATGTGATTGGGTCTGGGTGTTTTCCCCACTGAAAAGAGCTCTCTGTTGCTGTTTACATCTCAGACAGTCCCATCCCTTTAAGGTCAAATCTACAGGGTGGATCATGTGTAGGGGCAGAGAAGACGAAAAGACTACATGAAATGTAGTAGCTGCACTCAGTGAAGAACAGCCTCCGCATGCTGAGTACATTACCTGTAGAATTATGTTTCGCTCCCACTCTCCCCAAAGCATTTAATTCAGGGCAGAAGGGGTAAAACGCGTTCACCTTTGTGCTCCCATACCACGAGCGCCCACATTCACGCAGCTTTCCTCTTTAACTAGATGGAGTTCACACATGCTGCAGTATAAAGTTCCCTCTTGCCATCAGAAAGCAAGTCCAATCAATGCGCTACACGGAGAGGAGCATTTGAATCAGCCTTAAGTTAATTCTTAGTCGTCGAAACTGTGACAGCATGCTGACCCTTTCAAGTCAACTGGGAGCTGGCAATCTTTGCAGAAGATCCTCAGGCCTTTAATCAGATTCTCAGTGGGTTTTAAAGAGATACTACAGCACCAGTTTGTAAACATCTCTCTAGTGAAAATAAAGATTACTTCTGACCTAGCCAATTACTCGGTCCCAGAAGATAGATCCTAGAGTCATAATTGAATGAACCATAGGGAAAGAAGTTATATTTAGGGTAGGGGGTAGCAAACCCAAATCCAAATTTAGGATGAAGGCAACACTGCATCCTGTGAAAAGATCAGATGCAGAGAGAAATGCTGCTAAAAAAAAAGTCTATTAAGTCATCTGGTCCTTTCTCCTAGCAGGGCAAGACTGCTCTCTTGAGCGCAGAGCCTACTAGATGAGCACAAATTACCAGCTGAAGCTCTTCCTGAAAAGCAGGTGTGTTGGGGAAAGACCAAAGCATCGTCTTGAGGAGACCCAGAACATCAGGCACTTGCTTGCCATGATGGAGAATTTGGGGTGAGATGCTCCTGGTAGTATGGATGTATTGTAATAGGAGTAAACAGTGAGACAGAAAATGCTGCAGCAGAAAAGCAGAGGACTTGTGCTCAGCACTAAGAGACATTAAATAACCTCTTATTGCATTACTTTAAACCTGTTTTAACACGTGGAGCCATTGCAAAGGGATGTAATGACTGACTTAAAAAAAACCCAGTTATTTATTCTGGAGCTATTACAGACTAATGTGGAACAGACACCACCCAATGGGCTGTAACAGCTCCAAGGGCCATTACAGCCTCACAGGTCAAGACCTATGTGAAGGTTTTAAAGTTTGTGGATCCCTGCTCTCAAGCCAAACAGCCCAGGTAACACCTGCACACCAACACATAAAAGGGCTGGGGAACTCTTCTGGGAACAGCAGCTGCTTTTGCATCTTCAATCTTGGATCAAGCCAAATCAAATCACTGAAAAGAATCTCAGGACCTGCAGACGTGGTGTTTGCCCTCCCCTTCTAGGAGTTCATTTGTAAGCCTGTGCTCCCCTTTTTTTTTTCCCCTTCCCCCTGCCTCCCCTTTCTTCCTAAAGGGAGCACTGAGGAAGACAGGGACACTCTATCCTCCATTCTTCCCCACCAGCCGCCCCTCCAGTTTCTATTTTACTTTCAGAGAGAACTGAAAATCCCTGCCAAGTGACGGGTTTATAAAATTTTAATAGGAAAGAAAAAGGTATCCTCAGGCAGGATCTTATGTGCAGACTTTCCCCATAAATGAATGTTCAGGAAAATACAGGGGTTTATATGGAAACAGTGACAAAGCTCCATACTGTGACATAAATGCCTCAGCATGGACTCATGACGGAGAAGAATCAGCCAGTCCCACCTCCTGCAGCTGGAGACCATCATACCATCACCTCCTCTAACCCAAACAATTCAGTTTCGTGCCTCCACTGTTCTCTGGGGATGGCTGATGGAGAGAGTCTAGAGACCAGCTCTTCTGAAGCCCAGAAGCTTTCAAATTGCTAGGCTAGAAATGTTCTAGGCCATTTCCAACTGCTTGTTCTGACAATAAAATCTCTTGGGGTAAAAAGCCTGTTTCCCTGTTGTTTCTCAAGCACCATCTCTACCCTAATGTTCACATGGATTTACTGTCCCCATCTGTGGTTCACCTATGGTTCACCTATGATAATCAAGGTCTATCAGGGTCACTCCAGCATTACTAACAGTGATCAATAGTTTCTACTTCAACCTGTCCCAGGATCACGTTTGCATTTTTCCAGCTACCTCACACCTCCATTCATAGACTCAAAGAGTCATTCGGGATCGGAAGGGACCTCGAAAGATCATCTAGTCCAATCCCCTGCCACAGCAGGATCATCTAGACCAAGTCACACAGGAACAGGAACCAGGTGGGTCTGTAACCTGAGAAGGAGACTCCACAACCCCCCTGGGCAGCCTGTTCCAATGCTCCATTATCCTCTCAGGGAAGAAGTTCCTGCTGATATTGATATGGAACCTCCTCTGTTCCAGCTTGCACCCATTGCCCACTGTCCTATGACTAAACGACCTTGAGAAGACCCTGACTTAATCATCCTGACACCCACCCCTCACATCCTTATAGACATGAATGAGGTCACCCCTCAGCCTCCTCTTCTCCAAGCTACAGAGACCCAGCTCCCGCAGCCTTTCCTCAGAAGGGAGCTGTTCTACTTCCTTCATCATCTTCGTTGCTCTACGCTGGACACACTCCAGCAGCTCTGTGTCCTTCTTGAACTGAAGGACCCAGAACTGGACACAATAATCTAGATGCTTTTAGTCTTGAGATCAACCACCACATGTTCATGCCAAACTTTTCCACTTCTTCTGCCATTTCCAGCTGTTGGCAATTCCTGCTTGTAGCTGGTCAAGGAGACCAACTGCTGATCAGCTCAGGCTCCTGAACTTCTTTTTCTACTGTTGAGAGCTTCAGGCATGAACAAAACCAAAGGGCAACAGAACCAGACACCAGTCCCCCTCCCACCAGTTACTTGCACAGCAAACCCCCAGTTGTGCTTTCACAAGATCAAAACTTCAGTAGCTTTTCCATCCTCTATGCCAAGAGGTAAGCGGAAAGATTTCTGTTTGAAAGCAGAATTCATGGCTTTAGATTCAGGATCTGAACGACCACTTCTGAAAGCAGTGATGTTTGAGGTTCATTTCCCCTCATCTCCCAGGTTAGGAACAGAAGCATGATTTCTCTTTCTCAGAGATGCCACTAGGAAGTCACATCCTGTTTAGACTGTTGTTTCTCTGAACAGCAGCAATGTAAGAGCACAGCTCTGCAGCTCATGTGTAACAATGCTGTGCAGAGCTAAAGCAGTTGACTGCTTCTAGTCAGCCATAGGGTACATATACACACTTCTGCAAGTCCAAGTTTTGCTTCCAAGAAACTTGAAGCTTCATTGCATGAGCAAGATGAACAACCAAGAATGGTACCTGCAGGATGGACAACACCAGTGGCTGTCTCACGTGGGATGTAGACCTGAAGAGGCCAAGAGCCAGCTCCTAGGGACCTGAGGAGGCCAAGAGCCAGCTCCACCCAAAAAATACTGATCTCAGAATTTAATTGTCTTTCTTTTTAGCATACACATGCACACAGGACAAATGATAAGAAAAAACACACAGGGTGGAAGCCCCACTGCATAGTATTAACATAGTAGAGGTTTAAGTTCTGTGTTAGTTTAGTCCTAAGTTACCAGTGACCACTGATGGCAGCCATAAAGCTTCCCTTAAATTATTAAGCATAAAACAGCAGACTGTAATATTTTGCTAAACCAAAGTAGAGACACAGACAAAGATGTCATTTCAATATTTGAAACCAGCAAGTTTAATTTAAAATAAGAGCAAACCAATAAGCTCAGAAAATAGCAATGTGTGAGAGGAAAATTACACTGCTAGAGAAAAAAGTGGAAGGACTTAAGAAATTTATAAAAGTAATCTCCAAGTGGAAATTAGAAATCAACCCCTAGAAACAGAATAACACAAAAGAAATATTACTGTCCACTTTCTAAATCAATATAACACTGCTACACGACAGAATTACCATGGTAACTCAAGTAAAAAGAATAAAGCAATTCTTATTATTTCAAAATAAAATCACAGCCTGAAGCCCAGCTTTTATTACAACTGCTGATAGATCGCTGGCTTGTATTTATCTGAAATATTGCTTTTCAATCAGCTATTTTATGAATGTACAAATTTCACTGAGCAGCCCACTTAGACTGAATGCTTAAAAACCCCCAAAAACACTCGTCAATGAATCGATTATACATCTGCATACAGCACTTTCTAAAAAACCCCAATAAATAACAGGGCTCCCTTTATCCAAATTAAAGAGATATAACGGAATGAGCAACAGTAAATTAAAACCTTGTTTAGTCTGACCTTGCTAAACTCTAACTTAGATTCCATTGGAAAAAAAAACAAACAACCAGTAATAAGAAAGAACAAAGAGGAACAACAGGCTACCCTAAACCCCTCCGCAAGGACAGGGAACGTGCGTGCATCGGGGGTGCGCACATAATACACATGGAAGAGCAGGCACATCTGTTCCCTCCTGATCAAAGGGAAGAAAAGAGAAAACACTGCCTAAATAGAAAGTTGCTCAAGGACGTTTTGACTTGCCCTGCTGGGTACTCCAGCCATTTAAAGTATTGTTTGTACAGCTTGGAAAGTGCATCAAGCACAGGACACTTGGCTGCGTGGAGACTGCACTGAGGACAGAGCTCAGTCAAGTTCCCCCACGCCTCCACTGCTGGTGCCACCTTTTAAACACATTAGTGCAAGGAGAAAAGCACCAGGTTTCCTCTGCTCCCTCCCCCCGAAATGTTCAAAAGAGCATCGATCAGGAACTGAAAGCAACAGTCCTCTTAAAAATAACACCGATCCTCCTCTGCCCCTGCTGCTCCCATCCCTCCTCCTGGCAGGCACAGCCAGCACCCCTGGACCAATTGAATACTGAAAAAGTCACCACATACAGAGCAGAGCTCTGCGAGACCTTGGAGCAATCGCATGGACAACCAACACACCAGCTGGCTAACAAGCTAAAGCATCATCTTCCAGAAAAGGGTCATGGAGAGGAAGTACCTATATACTGCCAGGATGTTTCACAGCTCAGTCTTACCTTGGTCAGCTGTCACCTGCATGAAATGACACAGGGAATGTCACCATCACTTATAATGATGGCACAAACCAGCGAGGAATGTGACCCTCGCTCCTAATTACTGCAGGTACATAGACTAGTGAAGGTTCTTCCTCAATAATTTGCAATTCCTTGGCCTGCAACTCAGACACATAAAGTAATAAAATTGCCTATTGTGAAGGGATCAACAAGTCAAGGAGACCAACTGCTGTAGTAGCACTCTGTCTTTCCCAGGAGATACAGAACTCATTTCTCCCTTTTCATAGCATCACTAAGGTTGGAAGAGTCCTCCAAGATCATCTAGCCCAACCAACCCCACCACGTCTCCTTATGCCACAGCTACATGGTCTTTGAAGACATTTTTCCTAATGTCCAACCTAAGTCTCTCCCTGGCACAACTTGAGGCCATTTCCTCTTGTCCTGTCACAAGTTACTTTCTGAGAACTCTGACCTCCAAACCCAGTGGGGAAGCAGGGAATCTGGGACCCAGGCCCAACAAGAGATGCAGATCCCACCCTCCTCTTTTGCTGGGCAGAGCAGTTAGTGCTGAGCAGAGAGAAAGTAAAGCTGTACAAATCCGGGACAAACTGCACAGAAGCTCAACCACCCCTCAGCAGGGTCGGGCACATCAGATAGCCAGACCTTAGTTCCAGGGAACACTACCTTGGGATGCCCAAATTCCTTAATACTGGCAAAGCACTCTGAGGATTAAAAGCAGCAGGGATGTGCCAAGTATCATCACTGGAAGTAAAGGCGACTGCTGCAACAAGAGCAATAAGCCACCTGCCAACCACCTTTTCATATTAAAATACTTCAGTGTTCTTAGAGCAGCTTAATTTCCCATCTCACTCCAGGTCCAGAGGAACTTTGTGGGTTGCTGGTTTCATCACGCAGTAGTGACACTGCTCATTATTTTTAAAATAGATTTAGAAACTCTGATCACACTTTGCTCCATCTAAAAAAGCATGCGGCGCCTTCTAGTGTAACGTGGTCCTTTGCCATCTACTGCAAATGGGTTTTGAAAGCAGTGGTGGAAACAACGTGTGCTTAATCTGAGCGTGGACTGCAGAGAGGTCACCCACTCAAATATCCTGTTCTGTGCGGTATCTGGTTGTGTTTTAAAACACTTTCTAGAGCCTTCGAGCCAACTGAGGTCACAAACCATCATACACAGATTAGAAAAGGGATGGAGCTGGGGTGGGGAGTGAAGGGGAGCCTTGTCTCACACTGAAATAGGACACTCTGAACTGCACTTAGTCTTTCTTTAACAGACAAAACTGGCTGAAGTGGGAGCTTCAGAGGCTCACTCAGTGCAGGGGTGGTTAGAGAGTTTTTATTCAAATCAAGCCCTGCCCCAGGAGATGGAAGTAGAATCTTGGAATACATAGGCAGGGTTTTACACGTTCTAAAAGCATCAGTGTGACGCTTTTTGGTGGGGGAAGAAATCAAAAAAAAAGGGGGGGGAGGGAAAAATACCTTCGTTGTTATACATGACAAAATAGCAACTAAATGTTTGCTTTGATCCCAGCGCATAAAGGGTGAAGCTTTTAGGCAAGGAGCGGCAGGTGATCTCAGCTCTTCTGCAAGTCCTAATGCTCCTAAAAGCCACTCTTCCAGTTTCTGTAATTGGGCATCAGTAGTTAATGTAGTATTGACTGCATTACATGCTCCTGTGCATCCTCTCACTAATGCCAATTGCATCACCTTGTACATTTACCATATTGCTTAGCCAATAGCTGTTAAAAGCAATCCAAATCATGAATCATATAGGAAACTTTTAGCAAGACACGACATCCAAAGGAGACAATTTACAGTTGAGTTAATCTGGGTACATTAGCGAGACATGGATTCAGGAAGACAGACCAATTTATGTTACTTTAGTTTTACCCTTTATTGCTTTGTATAGGCAAATGAATGGAAGGGCATGGAGTAAAAACAGATATAAAGGAGTCCTTTTCAAAACAGATCTCCATCCTGTGCAGACAGGTCAAAGGGTTTGAGACTGATGCCTGGTTCAGGCTTTCATAACCATAACAGGGTACTTACAGAAATCATTTTCCACAAAGGAGTATGAAGATAAATATATAATGGATTCTGAATAATGTTCAATACCCATCCCCACTGCAAGTACATTAGGCAGAAACCAGGTTGCTCAACATCATCTGAGGCATGGCCTATCCGTGAGTTACCTACCTGAGCGGAGACCTTATCACCCTCTACAACTACCTGAGGGGACATTGTACAGAGGTGGGCGCTGGCCTCTTCTCATAGGTCATTAGTGACAGAACAAGAGGAAAGGGTCTCAAGCTGCACCAGGGTTAGGGTGGACATTAGGAAAAGTTTCTATACTGAAGGAATAGTCAGGCTTTGGAACAGGCTGTGCAGGGAGAGGGTTGAGTCACCATCCCTGGATGTGTTTAGAGATTGTTTAGATGCGGTACTCAGAAATCTAGTCTAGTGGTGAACTTGGTAGAGTTAGGTTACTGGTTGGACTTGATGATCTCAAGGGTCTTTTTCAACCCGAATGATTCTATGATCAGAAGGGCTAGGAAGAGGTGTCACACAAAGTCCCAGGCAAGGCTGCTCTTGAACTCTCCCAGATGGGAACCCGAGGCAGGAGGTGATCTGCCAAACACACCAAAGCTCACTAGCTCGAGGCAACCTTCACCCCACCATCTTTACTACATCACTTATGGATACACAGAAAACACGACCTTCCTTTGCCTACTGGATTCGAAGGGATTGCATCCTTTTGAAATGTGCACCTATCTCTCCGGAACAGGAGGAGACGATGCAAGCATTAAAGAGGAGCTGGTTAAGCCACATCAGCTGCAAGGCAGAGCCAACCAGGAAACAAATTAGTAGCAAGTTCCCACTGAAAAAGTCCATTTTACAGAACAATTTCACACTGGATGCTTGACCAAAAGATGCATAGCAAATTGACATGGCACCTTTCTGCTTTCCTGATCAAGCTCAGTAGCACCAGAAAAATAGAGAAGATGAGAGAAAAAGGACAGCGAAGAGGTGTCCTCTTGCCTCATCTCTTACAGGCAGTGAGCAATTTGCAGTATTTTTTGAGGGGGGAAAAAAAAACCTAACCAAAATATTTCCAGAAAATCAGAGGGGAGAAGGAAATTTAGGGGAAGCAAAAGCTTCTTAGACAAAAACTCTACAAAAGGAAAACTGAACTGCATCCTTAAATGCTAGATTTCGAAATACTGGAAACTGTGCTGTTCTAAGCCTGGGGTTTTTTTTAAACAAAAAAAAAAGATCATGATCCCCCTTTGAAAAGCTTCCAGAAGTCCCTTCGAAAGAGTTGCACATGCAGGGAAAATGCCAAAACAAAACATTTTCACTAGCTGATCAATTTAAACAGCTGTGGTAAAGCTGCAGCCACTGGCACCATCATTAACAATTTAAAGCATGGCTGCTTTTGTCTTCCTTCCCAGTTACATTCTCATTATGCCTTTTTATTTATTAGAAACACAGTCCTCCGGAATACATTTCTATATCTCAGATCCATAATAAACCGAGTAGGAACATCCCTGGCTTCTACTCAAATGGATGTTTACATTGGCGAGAGGGTTAATTGTTTAATTCTGATCCAAGTTCTCTGCAGTTCAGTCATGAATATGCAACAATCATCCACTTTTTCTTTAAGAGAAACTAGAACTGTTCAAATCAGTAGCTTAAAAGAAGACAAATACTACTTTCAGTGCTCAAATCGCGCTTCTATTAGCACACAAGGAACTCTGAACGCTGGCGTAAAGAATTCAGAAACTCTCAATGAAATTAAAAAAAACCCTCTAAATTTGCACAACAGCATCCTTTATCTGCTTTGATGGGCAACTCATGAAGTTTGCAAGAACATTCACTGGAGAGTTGAGCATCTGTTTGCACAGATAGCACCCAACATCGCGCTTGAAAACTTGGGCTTGGGAGTCCTGCTGTTGGAGGACGGAGAAAACACACACACACACACGCACTTACACACTGAGAATTGAAAAACAGTAGCTGTGGTGAACTGTTCTCAGCCCATCTATAGGTTTAATTATGTTAATCTAATAGTGGACAACTTCCATTTGAAACGGCCCTCCCCTCCACCCCCAACTCTTGGGTGAATAGGAGCTACATTCACTGAATAAATCATTCCCTGGCAACAGTTACGCACATTATTGAAGCTGGAGGCAGCGATTTCTATATGGTTTAAAACAATGTCTATGTATTCTAAATGATGACAGTTCTGCCCAATTTTAAGAAGATATAGACCCATTAGAGTTTTATAGTTGAGCATTTAGCAGCATCTGCAGTGCCTTTTTTATTCCTATACCACAACACTTAATGCTCGATACCATTATTCTGATTCTGAATTGATTTCAAGTACAATACCTTATTTTCCATAAACTTTCACATTCTTTACCTAAGTAAGACTCCTCACTGATGCAGTCAGTCATCATGCTGAAAGAACAGTTTGCCTTTAGCAGAAATGTAATAGTTCATGCTAATGACAGGGCAGCAGAACTTGGAGCAGCATTTCCAACGAGAGCAAAAGCACCTCCAAACGCAAAGTTGGAGAACCTCAAGAAAGCCTCTAAATGAAATCAATTACTCCTCCAACCATGATAAATTTCTTAACCATTTAAGAAACATATTTCAGACTCTGCTGTGACCCTTTATCACCAGACCTAATGGATTACTTTATTAATAATGCACTGCTCTTAAAAGGAATTTTTCCAAAGATTCTACCATAAGAGAGCGTTTTCAGGATGGCTGTAACAAACAGGCTGACACATTCACGTTGTATCTATTAAATACAATAAAATTTAACACTAACTCCAAAGACGACAAATTATGTCCTGCTGCCGAGGTATCAAGTCTATTTCGACTGTATTAAACCAAAATTTCCATGAATCAACTTCTTCATTTGCACCTTCAAAAATGTTCCTATGCTGGTTTAATACTTGCTATGTCAACCAGACAACTACCACTTGTCACCAGCACCTGACAACACCAAATGATGACACCTTACCAAGGTGCACATACAGATCTTTATCCAGACTGAGCAAACACTAAGAACGACATGATTGCACGGCAGAAATACTCCTATACAAAGCAGGCTGCTCCTATTAGGTCTCCTACTCCTTTCACTCCTCTTCTTCCCATAGGAGGAGATTTCATTAAACAGAGATCTAGGTTATCAGTGCTCCATCTACAGCGCCTTCCACTGCTTCAGAAGGGTTATGCAATTACTTCACTCACATGCTTCTGTATTTGACATTTTCAGAAGCAAGGAAACCTCTAGGGAGACCTAAGGTCTAGCTCTGCACTTGGTCAGTGTTGGACAAACAGTGCCATTTCTGTTTATTTATCTCTTTATTTATGTATTGGTTCTTTCTGGCCATGCTAAGTCTCCCAGCTCATTCAGCTGGCAAATGTGCTCTAGTATTTTTCAGATTCTTGTTTTTACAACTTTTTTTTTCCTCCTCTCCATAAATACTTTAAACCACTGCTGTACATTTGGATCACAAAAGGCCACTGTGTCACGAACGAAAGCCAGGCCAAGCCTCTGAAATGGCACCAACACAACAACAATCAAATAGCCAACAGGTAACCCAGTTAAACAGATACAGGCAGGGGCTTTGGTGACCTCAACCAAACATTCTTTGAATAAACTGATGGCTAAAAGATGTGTCACGGTTATACATGGGAAGCCAGACAATGATGGACAATGGAAAAGGTCCAAGGCAGGAGCACAGCAGATAAAAAGGAAAAAAAAAGGCAGCTTCAGGAATAGTGACAACAAACAAATTAGATTTCACATCACGTGAGGAATAAGTCACCCTGGCATTTCCTCGCCTCTCTTGTTGCATCTTTCCTCAATAGATAGATGCCAGCAGCACGTAGCACAGTTCCTACATGGCACTATTCTATCGGACTCAAGTACAACCCGTTCATGCCTTATTTTTGTGCGTATAATGATTTTTATCAACAGAAGAGGATTGTCAGGACCTATCTTGCTGGAGGTAGATCTCTGCCCATATCCATCTCCATCTCTCTAGGTACCTCCATATGGGGGCTGCCGTGCTTATCTGTGAAGCCAATGCAAGGCTTTCCTGCCCTGAGCAGGGTGCTGTGGCTCCATTCCTGTAACTGCCATTATACAACCAATTTCACCGCTTTTCTAATTCCAAACGCTGTTTTTCTTTCCTTCTGTGAAGGGTAAGATGGGCTCTTACACAACAGGGAACCCAACTGCTGCTACTAATCCAGTTTCAAATTACCTAATATTCATTGCCCTAGATACCTCCCATCAACCCAAGACCCATTCTCCAATCCCAGTTGAGCATCTGTATTTTTCTCTTCATTTTTAAAGAAACTATGGATTTTTTTTTAAATACCCCCCCCCAGATTTGTACGCAGATACATGTTTAACAGAGCCCTCCAACACGTCACTTACTTGGCCTACACTTGCCATCTATTTAATCAGAGTTCTGCTTGAAAACACAAAGGCTCTGTGATTTTGGGTGCTGCTGCCTATGCAAACACCAGGATGAACATGCAGCTGATCAGTGTTTTTACAAGTGCACACACACTCAGTAATTTGGTTTGAAGGATACCACGTCTAGTTAACACAGTACAAGTTAGCTAAAAGGAAACTTTCCCCCCCTCCCCAACACCCAACACAAAGAGCCGTGATTTCTATTAGTGCATTTCGTACCATACATGCTGATTACCAGGCTGTGCCTCATTGTTAGCAGAGATTACAGCTGGGATAAGCTGCAGCTTTTTCCTAATTGCTATTATGATGACTGAATTTTTGTTTTGTGTCAAGCATTATTCACACATTATACTCCAAAATTTGATCCCTCCGTGATGCATTATTGATTCCATGCAGGCAACCGCGCTGCCGCCAATGTGAAGAATTAATTTGGGCTATTCTGCTCTTGATTTGCATTGCTTCACCATAGCGCAGCACAGCTCTATAGGGAAACACAACATGAAAAGGAAGATTTAACAAAATATGGGAAATGCTGATGGCCTTTATGAGAGACGAAGTTGCAAAGAGGGAGGGGTCTGGGTGGAGGGGGAAACAAAAAACCCCAAAGCCAGCACAACACGTGTGGTCCAGAAAGAAATAAGGTCAGTCAGCCAAATTCATCTTAGTCAGAGGAAGGTTACAAGAGTAGCCTTATGCCTCTAATAAAGTAAACTAGCTTGCTCCAACTTATATTGCCAAAGAAAACAACCGAACACCTCTGAGAACGGCACTGCTTCAAAGCCTTTGAAACCCTGTTAGCTTCATTTGTTTTCCCAGCATAAGCAATACTCAACCACTTAGCATGTCTTTTATCCACAGGCCAGTCAACTGCAGAGCTGAGCTAGAAGATGTGTAACAGATGCTTCACTTCGACTTCTTTCTTTAAAAAGTTCTACTGTGTTAACAAAGAACCTTAGGAGATCTCAACAGAAATAAAGACCAGGATTTTTTTCTTCCCCCTCAAATAAGGTTATTTCACAGTTTCAGGGCATCAGCTTAATGAGCACAGAATTGCACACGGACAGTGACCCCACACTGCTCAACTCTTAGCCAAAATTTGATCAAATCTGCGTACAAGAGGGCAGTGATAACAACACTTTTCCACTTGGTCTTGTATTGTAAGGGTACAAAACCTTTGTGAGGAGTGCACTCCCATTTCCTCCTTGTCCCAAGTGCCTCACGTCAGAATGAATCAAAATCTCACATCCCAGAACTAGATTCTAATTCTATGTGTATGAATACACCAGTTTGTTAATTTTAGATAACCAGACTTGTAATGAGATAAAGATCTCAAAATACTAGATGCAAAATTACTTCCTAATATTCCCCCTCAGCTTTTATGGGGAGGCAAGAAGGGGAGAGATCAAAGAGAACCTTCAGTAGAAGACCTCTGGCTATGGGCAGTCATCCATGATTTTCAGTACTCATTCCTTCTTTCATAATTATTTTCCAGTACAGTACTAATTCAGTTTGAAAATACCAGAAGACAGATACGGATTGGGGAACCAAAATCCTACCGCTCCAACTTAGTAGTGTTGGGCAGCTTTCAGTCCTTTTCAGAATACCTGGTTAGCACCAATCACACACAGGAAGGCGAGTGACTTTGAATTACAAGTTATTTCTCTCATAAATATTTTAAAAAGCGCTACATACATTCAAGTAAAATCAATGTTACTGCCAAAATGCTCAACCTCCAATTTCTCCAAGCTCTTTGGCTCCTTGTAAAACCTGTTTCCTGCCTACAGTCTTACAAATAATCAGTGATTTCTTCTACTTCCAATTGACAACTGCCTGTTCACTTTTCGTTAACACCTAGGTATCTCTGAAAAGAGCTTTAAAATACCAGCGAATCCAGCAACAGACCCACTGCATGGCACACTTCATCCATTCACAATGATGAGATGAAATAATATGACAATGACTAGAGATGGGCGCTAAAAGTTAAGCTACAGTTCCCACTCCAACAGACAAAGTGCTGCCAAGGTGGAGGTCTTTGGCAAGACGCAGCGCCATCGATGGAAGCCCATCTGGATGGTTAAAGAAATGTTCTGCTCCAGTTTTAATCTCTGCTTGCAGTGTACAAGCTATGAGGGAAGACCTGAGCCACAAACCAGCCTTAGAAAAACCTCATTAAAAAGTTGTGATTAGACTTAACCACATTCATCCCAGAAACTACCGGTGACTGAGTCAGGAAGTCGCATGCCCTAGCAGGCAACATGCAAAAAATGATGACATTGGGTGATTCAAACTACTAACCCACACTGCCTCTTATTCTTTGCAACAATCTGTACTCTTTAGTCATCCTCAATAAGGGCCATTCAGCTTTAAAAATATATGTGAAGTCCTAAAATAAGTCGAGCTCTCCTTCAGCTTCATTCATTAAATTACCTCCCAAATGAAATTCCATTTCTGCCATTTAGAGAATGGAGAAAATTCATGGAATAAGCCAAGGCTTTTTTTTTTTGCCAGAATAGCTTATTAGCTTATTGTCATTATGTTTACAGCTATAAAGTAAAGCTGTGAGAAATAGATATTAAAGGCGCACATTAAGGAGACCCAAATGACATGCAACGGAAAGGAAATCTCAGCATTAGATTTACAATAAAAGCTGTTAAAATAAACAAGCCGAAGTGAGTATGGCAGAGTAACCTGTAGAAAGAAAAATCTGAACAGATATATAAACCCCCAAATCAAGCTGTTTCTGTCATGTCCTTCAGCAAACAGAGCCTGGGGTAAACCCTTCTCAACTGGTTCGATCATGTCAGAGAAGAGATTAAAAATAAAATAAAATAAAATAAAGAGCAAGCATGCTTCTAGCAACACGAGAGACAAATATCAGGAGCTGAAAGCAGAGCACTCTGACAGGCACAGCGCGCATCTGTTTCAAAACTATTTATTTCTACATTAGCAGCACACAGAAGACACCGAGCACAGGCTTCACACAATCTCAGCCCACCTACCGTCCTCCTTGTCCAGCACCATCATCTCTGCAATCAAGAAAAGTCAGGGGACAGATGCTTCTTCTCCAGCAGCCTCCGCTCAGGGGAGAGGAGAACAACTCTCTGGGAACACAAATGAGCTATGGTACAGCTGATCGTCCTTTAGCAGCAAGTGAGCTCTAATTACCCAGTTGTCCAGCTTTTAACCTAGATTGCACTCAGTTAGAATTACACTCAGAAATAAAGCACTTTGCAGATACAAAAGCAGTCTCACCTACTTTTGTGCCTCAGAATTGCAAGGAACTAAAACTGCAATTTAGAAAGAAGGGGGATCAGAGCTGTTTCTTTGGTTCTCACCTTCTAAATGGCTCAATTTACACAGTATAATCTATTTTAATGTAATTGCATTTGATAGCTCATAACCCTGGCTGTTGCAACTACACAGCTTTCAACCTGATAAAGTGTTTTCCCTTTGGATTTAAGCTGAATCTAAATCTAAAATTATACTCGGAGCCGGCAGAATACCTAAAGCCTGACTGGTGCTGCCTGCTGCCTCTCGATTTGCGAGCTGTGCACACTTGCTATTGAATAAGCTCCCGCGTTTGCAGGGCCCCCCGGAGCCGTCCCCCTGCCAGGCGCTGCGGAGCGGAGCGACCGGTGCCCGGCTCAGCAGCTCCACCTGCAGCCGCCGCTGCCCAGCCCCGGCCCTTTATAAACCCTTCGCTCCAAAGCAGGGCGGTTATTCCGGATTTGCTCCCCCTAAACACGGGGATTTGGGTTGAAACAGGCCAGCAGAGGCACAAATTCTTCGCCGGTGTTACACCAGCGCTGCTCCTCGCAGCTACATTTCACACGTCTGTCGGGACCTAAAACTTGATACTAATTCTCTGCGCAAACATTTTGGGTTTGTTTTCACGCGTCCGTATTAGGTTCAGGGGATGCTCTAGGGAATGCGGCTCCGTTTCCACCAGGTCGATATGAAAATGAATTTAACAAATCCAACACGGTGCAAACCCTCACAGGTTCACTCTGCTTTTCTGAGATGCCATCGATGCCCAAATATAAAGCAACAAGTTTGGGACCCACGTATCTTATCCTTCCTCTCATAACTCAAAATCCTCACTCTGACCAGTCAGCTGCTGTCTCCAAAGGTGCTCACAAGGACTGCGGGATCAGATGCATCACTACTGAGATCGACAGCACCGCTCCTCTCATCTCTGTCTGTTAATCCGAGACAACATTCCATCCCTGCTCTAATGATACTTCTTCCTCCCCTTTACAACAGTACTCCAAAAGGCATGATAGCAGGCTCAACTTATGTAGCCTTAATACTGATTTTTAATTAGATTCCTTATCCCTGGCTGAAGTGGCTTTTCCTTCCCCCTTCATTCAGAAAGCTTAATCCTAACAGTCCTTGAGCATATTTGATGTTAAACGTATCATTTTACATTGAACCATTTTCATGTGGTACTTTGAACAACTCCTGTTTCCTAGTGATACCAGTTCGCAAGGGCTGAATGCGTATTTTAGCATGAGAATGCACCCACCACCAATAATCATTTTATTTCAACAAGTATCGAAAGCTAAATAGCAGGAGGACTTTATCACAAGGACTAAAGTGTTAATAGTTAAAAGCATCAATGCAAAACCCACAGGTTTTAATAAATGTGAGGTATTTTAATCCATCTCATACACTACTGGCCTCCATTAGGAAACGGTCAACTCCAAAAACGTTCTGCCTTTCTGTTTGTGTAACCTGCAACGCTATCACCTCCCCAAAGGACAAATTCACCCCAAAATACTTGGTACATTTACAGCTGCACTACTGGGTAATCACAAGAAAGGCAGTTTTCTGACAAAACTGAAGTTGGCCATCATCTGACGCAGCTGACTTCTGTGGCAGAGCAGACAGAAGATACTCGGTGCCCCAACAGTGTAGAGTTTATTCCTCCTCTGCTTCACCACATCGTAAAGGCTGTGTTACACCCTTTGCAAACAGGCATTTGGAAATTCCTGATCTGCTTCCTTATTTCACAACCCAACCATAAAAAACATTTTCTAACCCCCAACACATTTTTACGGCAATTGAAGGCAACTACAATTAACACAACCTGTTGGAATTCAAGGTGACACCTGATGTCATGTACCTCACAACTGCTTTTGAAAGCAGAAATCAGGTCTTTGCTGTTAAAACCTTGATGTGTTTGAGAAATCTCCTAACTCTTGTGATCCCAAAATGCGCTGTACGGTGCATAGGTTGGTTTTGCCCACAGCAAATTCAGCACTGGAACTGCCTAAAACACAAGCCTTGAACTTTTTCACTCTCAGCCTCTTCTTTCCTCTCCCCTGTCTCGGCTCCTAACATTTGTTTTGGAAAGATGCTTGCCAAAGTCCCACTGTAAAATGGCATTTTCTAATATCAAGTGATGTTGCATCAGTCAAGTTCTATTATGTCACTTCAGACCTACAGAATGATGTTACCTCCCTGACATAACTTGACGTGATGCCACAACACATCAAGTCAGGGATGTTATTATTGTTCTTTTTTCAGTCTGCCCCTTCATCCTCAGTGATATCCGTGAAGACCACGGAGCTGTATTATTACACCTTTGCCAGGTCTTTCGGCACCATGGAGTGCACTTGCCGAGGAAGCGTCTCGCTCCACAATCCATATAGTGATTCTTGGAATTCATGTGTGATAGTTGTGTCACATGAGGGCTAGCTCATGCCCATAAAGTACCCCTACAGCCCTATCCCAGAGCTGGAAGTGTGGGTGGCCACATCTGAGGCCATGGCCGTGGCCCAGCTTGCCAAGTAGACTTTACAGATGCAAAAGCAAGCACATTGTGACCTCTACCTACAAGGCAGCAAGTGTCCTCCTGGCGATGCATCAGAACTGTGGGGAGGGGGATGTTTCTGAAATCCTGCCTGTAATAACTATGAATACCCCCCCACACTGCTGCCAGAAACCCCCAAAGAAGAAAACCCCTCAAACTATCCCCTCTCCCCACCCCCACATGGCAAAGTCCTCTTAAAATCAAGGGGAGAACTGGATACTGGCCACACTGCCAGGATTTTTAGATGGCAGAAATCAGACCGGCCTCCAGGAAGGGGGGAGGAAATAAAAAAGCCATTTATGGGAGTAAAACAGACCCATTTTTATTAACAAGCTCATTCAAGCTTGGTTTCTAAAGGAATTGGTTTAGTTAGTGAAGGCTTCCATTTTAGTCCATTTGTAACCTATGCAGGTCCAGCATCCCCTTTTAACATTCACAGATGAGCGGACAAGTGGAGCCCATCTGAATCAGGCAGAGAGGAACGTACAAAGGTAAAACAACCTCTTCATGAGAAAAGAAGAGTTTCTTCTCTCAATCTCACCTCCTGTCAACAAATTTCTCCAGCACACTTTTAAAGTGAGCATAATTCCTCCTTGAGCACAATGACTCCATCAGCCGCACAGGAGATTCCCAGGCATTGCCACAGTCTGTTGCTCTGATCTCTACATCCCTCTCATCGGGGGTTTGTTTCCCACTTTATTCCTTTTTAAGGGCACCCTGCACTAATTTCCTCTTTACCTCTACCGTTGCTACCATTATTCCTTTTTATACAGACGCTCGTGAGATCTCCTGGAAGGAGGCTGTTGAGGACTGTCTGGATAATCAACTGTTCTAGTTTCATTTCCTCACACAGCCATCGCGACGGCCCCGAGCTCCTTGTGTTTAATGAGTACGTCTGCGACACTTGAAAGAACCCAAATACCCCCATTAGGAAACCCTCTTCAGATCTCAGCTTTTCCTCCCAGCTTACCTGTGCCTCTCGCTCCTGCGGTAGAGGCAGCATCCTGCTGTTAGCCCGTCAATCAGATTGAAACCGATACCGGTTGGCAGGCACCCTCTGACAGAGTCACTGGGATTAAGACATCACCCAGTTAGTGTTATTATTGAAGGGTATTAATGGAGATGTTAAAAGCCTTTCCCTTCCTTCTCCTCCTACAGCAGGGCAAAATTCAGGGGACTTCAGCAATGTAAGTCACCCCAAAAGTGAGGTCAAAGAGGAATGCGAGCCTCGGTTCCCGTGTACCAGGAAGAAATGACCCTTTGCTTAATTCCCCTGTCATTACCTGATCCTTTTACCTTTGTGCATAGAGGTCGAGGGAAAAGTCTTTTGACCACTCTCGCTGACCAGTTAGGTAAGTTCATTCCCTCTTCCCCAACACACGCACTGCTGGCTGGAGCGTAACAGACCCCATTACTAACACCACCCCGCTTTACTTCAGAGGGCTTCCAGAAACTGGAGGAAGAAAAGACATAAGGAGACGGATTCTGGGCCCAGAGGCATGTGACAGGTTTGCAGGCAGCATCCTGCCTCCCTCCCCACGCACCTCTCGGGTGCAGGGAGCACCTAACCCTACACTCGTGAGCTCCCCGGCCCCCTCCCACCCACGGGTCCCATCAGAGCCCAGCACTGCGCCTCGTGCCCAGCGGACTCAGCGCTGCCGCGGCAGACAGACCCGCTCGCACCTTTCTGAAGCAGAAACTCCGGATCAAAGGGAAAGGGGAGGGCAGAGAGAGAAAATGTAGAGAAAGAGAGGCGGGGGGAAGCGAAGGAAAGAGCCTCTCACTTGGTGCTTTTCCCGGTCCCCACTTTTCCGAGTTAAAGAACCCCCGTCAGCCCTACAGAGACATCTGATGGCCCCGTGCGCCATCA
>VZRI01011356.1:253679-263679 GCA_013397515.1 Upupa epops
TGGGGGCGGGGGGACCGGGCAGAGCGCGGCCACCCCGGCGCTGCCCCGGGACGCGAGTTCGGAGCGGAGCTGCGGGGGGCTACGGCCGCGCTAGGCACCAGAGAGCCGGAGCTGGCTGATGCACCGGCCCCGCCGCTGCAGCTCGAGTGCCAGCTTAGGTANGCAGCTCGAGTGCCAGCTTAGGTATTAAAAAAAAAAATAAGGGATGGGGAAGAGGGAGAAAAAGGCGAGGGAGGAACAATATCGGGGGCTGGTTTCCCAGCTCCGGCCGTTCCCAACCTGCCGCTGTCAAAAATTGTCTGAATGCGATGGCTCGCAACCTCGCTCCCTCCTTCGCTGTTGCTACTGCAAGAGCTTTCCGGGCTTCTAAAGTGCTTTTCTCTTGATTTCACTCTAAATCTAAAATTATATTCAAAGGAAAGGGGGTGGGAGGGAGGAAAGATGTGAACCTATCACCGAAAGCAAAAGCACTCGCCGCCTGCCTCTCTCGCTCTCTCAATTTATGTGCTTTGCACTCTCTCCTGCTGCTGAATAAATGCACACATTTCCCAGGGACCCTCAGATTCCCCTGTTAATTAAATCAATTCATTATGCTCAGATCTGATTAGCAGCCCCTTCCCCCCCTCTTTGAATCAATTATTCAATACACAAACATAATTGCCTGTGCCAGAGGTGTCTAAGTATTAGCTTATTTAACTCCAAGGACACTAATTACCCCTAGGGCAAGGGAACTTTTCTCATTAATTCTGACAAAACACAAAAGCACAGTTAAAGTGTGTGTGTATATACGTGTGTGAGAGAGAAAATGGGGGAGCGTATAGCCGGGGAAGGGAGGCATTACTCGATCACACGTGTTACTGTGTAAATAACCTCAATTTTCTTTCTACCTTTGCATTAGATTATTCCCCACATCTCCCCTTCTCCAAATTTGTCCCGTTTACCCCCATCTTCCCCCCGCCCCCCCCCTTTTTTTTTTTAAGTAAGGAACACATTTGCCTTACAATGGTGGCATTTCTGGAGTGAAAGTGCTTTCCTTGTGACCAAATTTAAAAGGAAAAAGTATATAGGAGTGATGGGGAGCAAAGTACCTTTTGCAGATAGTTTTGTTTTCCAAGGTAGAAAGCTCTGTGGCAGAAAGTCTTCTGTACTTTAAAAACCTGTGAAAGGAGAGGCCCTCTGAAGCAGCAGGTAAGATGATACATGATCCAGTATGGACTGGGAACAGTTCTGAATTGTTTACCATTTGAATTAATGTCAGTGCCCGCTATTAATGTACTTGCTCCTTACATTTACCATAATGGGCTTCATTTCCATTAGCTGAAGCCGGAATGCTAAAAAGAGCCCAGGCAAGACTGATGCAAACTGAGATCGACCATCATTGTAGTATCTGAGACTCATGACTTCTGCCTTGCATGTCACCTGAATTTTACCTCTGTGTGAACCTCTTTTAAATAATAAAAAAAAAATAAGAAAAAAGAAGTAGTAATTGATTCCCCCAAATTAGGTTTTTACTTTCTAAAGACCTTTATTGTTCATGTCCTCAATGTGCACAGAAGTATTGAAGATTTTCTTTTTTGTTTCCTTAGGCAATGCATGAGCTGATCCATTAATCCATTCGCCTTTATGTATCAGGAAACTAATATTAGCTCAGCTCATCTATTAGCTTTTATTTAGGTCCCCCCATGTTGCTTTTTTTTTGTTTTGTTTCATCTTTTTTTTTTGGACTTTTGTTCCTGCTGGTTCCCCTTGAGTGGAAGAGAAACCATTTCTGTTAGATTTCAGGGCAGCAAATGCTGCACATTCTATCATGGGAACTATCCCCTCCCCAATTCCCCCATGTCAAGACAGCCATGATCAAACTTGCTTGTTTGGCAACTCTCCCCATTCTCTTCAAGCCAATTGTGGACAAACCCCACAAACACCTTGCCTACCCCCCAAAAAACCCAAACTTGACCCATAACTAAGCTTGCTTGGCAACAAACTTACTACACTGCATTCGTTCCACGGGAGCATTTGTACAGCAGGGAACACCAGGTTGTGATTCATTACAGCATCACATTTTCCTGTGAAAATTTTCCCAGTTTTGGAGAACAGTGAGCCCTGTAAATTCTCTGGTCTTCAATGTCCACAGGAACTCAGTCCATCTAACTCAAAGGATCCTCTTTTATTGTTTTCTGAAAGGACACGGCAGCACATGAAAAATGTGACTCTGGAGAGCATCATGCATTGACTCATTTCTGAGTGTACTTCTGATCCTTCAGCCCATCTCTTTTCTGGCCAAGGAGGATGTAAGTAAGCAGTTCTTGAGCCTTATTTCTGTGTTGACTACAGAGGTGATATGGTGTCATCAGAGCACAGACTGCATCCATTGAAGCTCCAGGTCACTGTTGGGATGGTCAAGGGTAGAACAAAAAGAAACTGAGGAAACAGTCATTCTTAAGACATAATATTCACACTTGAGCTGGGAGGGATGTGGTCTCTGGAGATGAAAGAGGTGAGGGAAAATGCGAACGGAAATTAGCACATGAGTGAGAACCACACAAGGGGAGAAAATTAATGCAAAGAACTACAACCCCCAAAATATTGCAGTCTCAGGCACTCATCCTGCACTTTGAATGGTCTGCTGTCATCCTACAGTTACAGCTACAGGGATTTTTAGGTTTACAGCTTTAATAAGATGAAGGGATGAACCCCAGTGTAAAGGTCCCCACTTTAGGTAAATGACTATTTTTACAGTGTGGTGAAGCATTGTTCTGCATGGTTTTCAATTATATCTGTTCAGCGAGTCATTTCAGAGAAGTGAGCAAGTTTCAGTAATTTTTGAGCCTCCTTCACCCAGTAGATTCAAAATCTCATGCAAAGAATTTTACCACATTTATTTTTTAGTACCTTGACACTAGAGAGGAACAGCCAGATCGCTCCTTCAAAAAGCACTTACATAGGTAATGGGCACCGTAACGGGGGACTGGGAAAACTTGACTCAGATCAGTGGCAAAACTGGGAATAAATCTCCGTTCTCCAGCGCAAAGCACCAAAGCACTCCTCACTGTCAGAGGAGGATCAGACAACACCAGCTCTGAGATGCCAGCTTATCATTAATGTGCACTGTTTTTCATTCAGCGGTGGTACCTGACGCACACCTGCTCAGGCAGTTCTGAGAAGGTATCGTACACAATCCTGCAGAAACTACTCACACCAGAGCAGCTGTGCTCTGCCTAGGAAGGCTTCTGGTCTAGCACCAATTCCTGGTATTCCCAGTGTGGGAGGGAAGAGGCACACAGGAATAAGACCACCTATGTGCTGCTGCAGTAAAGGGTCTAACTTGAGGTCCTGCTTTTACTTTTCTTTTGCTAGTCTTGAGCAGAAGTGCAGAAGCAAGAGAAAAGGAAGTTTCTTAAGAGCAACGTGCTGTTCTTATTAAATTGCAAGAGAAGTCTGCTCTATACTTAAGTCAAGCCTTTAGCAGACCCGTGAGGTTTCATATTATCCTATGGTTGAATGAGGCAGATGACTGGAGCAAAAACCAGCTAATGACATAAAAGCATTCTTCTACTTTCAGTCTCTCTTAATTAAGAAGTTGGTTAATGTTTCAGTGTGGGGAATTACAAAGCTTCGTCAGAGAGGTTAGTATGTTTTTTATTTTATCTTTCAGCTGACAGGAGTTTAAAAAAAATCAAAACAAAAAAGAGAAGGTGATTAAGTCATGTGCCAGTCAGAATCCCACAGTGAAGGCAGTGTCAGGCCACACCAAGACCACCACTGCACAGGGTGAATTTAGCAGCTATTTCCAAGGTCATATTTCTGAGCGGATGAGATGTCTCCTTGCCTATTTTATTTCTGGAATTCACACAAATAACCAGGACAATTTGCACAGCTCTATACTAGCTACAAATGATCTTTATGTTATTACCCATTTCAGAATCGCTTGCACCTACCTTGCTGGTGTCAGAAGAGAGTGACCACTGGCCTGACCTTATACTGCAATTCAGCAGCCCGGTAAAGGAGGAAAATCACAAGTGCTCTAAAAAGTTACGTTCACACAGAACACAGGCTGTAGTTCAAAAGAACACAAACTCATACCCGAGATCCACAGACTGCAATTATTTCTCTAAACTCCTGCTTGATCTACTCAACTTCTCTGCCCATACACTGCAAAAATAAATCACTTGATTCAGTTACTGCATTTTGTGCAAGATGAGTGTTAGATTTTTTTAAAAAGCCTATGTTTATGAAAAAGAAAACTCTGTTAAAAATGCAGCATTTCCTTTGATAGCATAAAAATGGCAAAGCTTCAGAAATACTACCTCTAGAGAATGACTTCTTTACCATCGTGACATGAGGCTGGCACTTTAAGCCATTAGGCTCTACAATCCATAATGACCTTTTAGAGAAGTTTACAGTGCATAAATGAGTTGTTCAGAAGTTTTGCTGCTGCTTTCCATAGCACAAAGTTAAAAAGAAAAAGGCTTTTTAAAAAACATGAGCATCAAGACCTAATTTCTTACTCTGCTTTGTAAGAAATGTAATGAGCAGATTCTGCTGCCCCAGAATACCTCAGCTGCAGTGGACTCCACAGTTTCTTTCTACATGAGAAAGTGGCACTAGAAAGGTTTTGTGAGAGGTTATAAACTACTGGAGGATCAAGCAGAGTTTGACACACTTCAGATTCATCAACATGTCCCCTGTACCAACACAACTCCAGAGAAGGTCTTGTCTAAGGTAGAGGAATCATAAGACTCAAGTGAATGAATTTAGAGGAGGTTGAGACTAGAAGTTAGGGCAGGCTGGGCTCCAGGAAAAAACATACACAGAGAAGATAAATCTTTTCCAGGAGAGGCCTCTTGTCTTCTGCTGCTTCTTGAAACTTCCTCAGGTTGAAATGAGATGCCTTCTCCCATTTGTATGGTAAATCAGTTCTTAATGATATAAAGTTTCAATTTATATTGAAGTTGAGCAGATCAGGGTTGCACCTTTAGCCCAACCTCTCTGAGCAAATCAACACATGGATTCTGGCACTTCTGAGCCAGAGTTCTTTTCCCAGAGTCCTTTAACATAGGTGAAAAAGAATCCTGAAAGAAATAACACCACCCAAACCCACCCCAAAACTTACCAACACATTCTGGTGACAGTGTTTCTGATGTCTCTCACATATTGACCAATAGTGGACTTCTCTGTATATCCTTCTCTACTTCAAAGTTCATTGCTACTGCAGTATTTTCCTGCAGATAGCCCCAACTTCTCTTCCTTACTTGGATGGGTGCAGTAGGTAGACCTGAAAGACGTGCCTGGCATCCACACATCTGCTTCAGTTGTTTTATGGAGGAATCCAGCAAGACAGCATCTGATTTTGGAGTGACACATGGAGCTCTCGGGCTTGTTGCCACATCCACTGTTATGATCAGAGCTTATTGCTCCCAGCCTGATGTCATGCAGAGACTAATCAAATGTGAGATGGGTGAACAGAGGCAGAGCCATGGAGCTGACTCCTCGTAATCTATTACTATCAGTTCTTTATACTGCAGCAGCGTACGGGCCTCCCAGTCGTGGAACTACTATAACATAGTGCCCTAAAATCCCAATGACTTTCTTCATTAAGATTCTTTCTCTCTTCACTGCTCTGCTGCTGAAGAGACCGGACAGAATTGACACACAGTGGCCAAACATGGAAATACCTGAATCAAAAAGACAAATCACAGTGCTTGGCTCACATTGCTTCGCACTGACAATATCCTAAGACATTCTCAGCATCCCCTGTGTTTTGTGCCTCCCTCTGTCTCTAAAAACACATCCACAAACCAGAGAGATGAATATTTTACCGTATTTTTTTAAACAAACCCATCCTGTGAAATTGCATTATTTCTTTGCTAACCCAAAGACAGAAGAAAGTTCAATGAAGATGAAAGTTACCGAAGATCTTGTGATAAAAGCAGGCAGGTGGAGGTTCTAATGAAGGCACTCACTATAGTGCACATCTTGCCAATGTTTCTTAATGAATAATATGTGCACTCAGATGAGAATAATATTGATTGAGGTCTGCAGGGGAAGTTCTCCAGGAAAATATTTTATTCTAGGAGCAGAGTCCTTTTTTGGAAGATTTTGATCTTTTCCTGCTTCAACCTTTCTCCTCCCCTCTCTTTGTGTTACCCAAAGCAAACTGACAGCCAAAAAATGAAAAGCCTGCCCTGCATCTAATGTATCTATCAGATCCAGAAAGAAATTTATATACCCGTACTAAGAATGGCTGCACCATTCTCCTTAGCTGGTAGAGGGCACAGCAGTGTGTAATTAGGACTGGATTACTTTACTCAGAACTGGAGCAGAGAGCAGATGTCATGCATTAATATTGGCATTTGATTCCACACGCTTTCTCTGCCATGTTTGCAAAATCAATTTGCCTTCCTATCTTGGATCTTACCTTGCGATTACCCTCGGGTTGCTGCAACGCAAACGAAAAGCCACCAGTGGCAACAAGAAAGGACATGGAGAAGGACGGGCCCATACAGAGCGGGTAGAGTTTAGGATTTAATCCCCAACATAAAATATCAAATTGCTTTCTGATTATGTCAATTAGATTAACATGGCCAGCGTGTTCTACGAGACGCCAGCTCTGACATGAGAAATCATGACATTATAATGTGTTTGTTAACAGAAGCCAAGGGTAAGGAAAAGAAGCACCTTGTTCCAAATTAGCAGTATCCGTCACTATCTGTAAGAATGTAGGAGAAGTGCATCTTCCCTCACCAACATACCCAACCTTTTCATCACCTGTTTTTTCCACACAGGAGACTTCAGTTTTGATTGTGCTGCAGTTTGACGTTTCGTATACAGAATCCTTCCAGAGGGCCTACAACAAAATTTCATGCTGTTAACAATATTGGCCCCAATTCTGAACCGCAGCCAGCTTGCATTTGATAGCAGTTTTATGGCTGCAGCTGGGTTCTGGAGGTTTCTTAGGAGTAAAAGATGATCTGCCTTAATTTAAGAGCATCCAGAGACTGATTACAACGGTCTATACTACAGCAGCACAGAATAACCAGAATACAGCATGCAACCCAGCAGAGAGATGCTGACAAACTCTAGCTCCCTATATAGGGATATAACCCAAAGAGAATAACCATGATCGCTGCTGCAGTGCTGTGTTTGTCTTCAAGACACATTACTTGATTTACTTAGTGGTAGAGGGTGCGCATCAAACCCAGACACCCCGGTAACATCCATTTGCGGTTGGTAGCACCCATTATATCATGCAGGGCATTACCTACACTGAACTCCTTTATCCAGCCCTATGCAAACCCACTTCTACTGCCTTTTCTCTCTTGTGATGTCAGTCACAGGGGGAGTCTGATTGCTATACCAGGGTTACAGTGAAAAGACTGGAAGATTTTGTGCTTGTAGTCCATTCCGCATGAAAAATTGTCCCTTTTTGTTTGCCTACTGCCTGTACACAGTGGTGGCACCTCCTCTAGTCTCAAAGAAGGGTTATGTGTTGGGTAGCTTAACCAAGTGACAAACTACTGTACCCATTTAGGAAAAAAACAACTTAGAGAGACTGGCAGGTTCACATTCTTCTGGTCCAGAGCTGCTATCCTAAAACAAGAAAAAAACCTGCAGTGAAATGGTAGTGGTTGCCACGGTTCTCTTTAAGCAGGTGAGAAACTCACTCTGAAAGCTGTAGAGATAACTACAGAAATGATATCATTCTCTCAGTGAGAGCTAGAAAAGCTTCTCTGCTCACAGGGAGGTCAAGAAGTGAGAGCCCAGTGGATCATTTGTTGCGTTTTTAATGCTTCATGGCTCAGGGTCAGTCAGAAATCCCTATCCTAAGGTCACGGTTAGGGCAGTCTGGAAAACAATCTTGTTTCTTTTTCTGTTACTGGAAAGGCCTTGCTGAGGCTCTGCTATTTCTCTCTCTCACAGCACATTATTACAGCCTGCTCCTCCTGCTCATCATGCTATGGCTAAATTCACTCTAGGCTCTGCCATTCAGCTTCTCCAGGATCGCAGTGGCCCAAAGGACCTTCCCTGTGGCAGTCCATCGTGTTGCTATGTGATGCCACAACTAGCCAACCAAAGGTAAACCTGGGCAGCTCAGGAGAGTAGAATGCCTTATGCTGCCTGCTGATAAGAAACTCCTAATATTTATATTTATTTTTAGCTTAATTTTTATGTAGTGTCAACCAGACAGGTTGAGAGGCACAGATGGCAGCAAACTGGTCTAAGTCATAAGTCCTACTCCTACGGCATGAGCCACTTGCTACTGCAGCAGTGTGGCTACATGGGGAAGCAGAGATAGTCCTCTACCTCCGAACCTGCTTAAGAGGTGGCTTGACTTAGAAGAAGCTGGGAAGCACAGTTTGGAGGGCCTGCTAATGACTACATCTGTTTTAAATAGATGTATTTTGACTGTAGCTCCAGTACCAACAGCCATTGGAGTCAAGCGATCACTTTAAAAGGCTGAGAAGCAACTCTGCAGTGTTTTACAAGGGATTTCATAGCTAAGCCTTAAAAGAAGAAATAGCACCGTGCAAACAGCCAGCTGAAGCACAGGCATTTAATAACCACCAGTCACTGCTTAAACGTGAATTCACACTACAACACTCTTGCAAATGATCTATAGCGCCTTGCACGGCTAGTATATCACGTTTGCATAAATAGCCTTCAAACATTTATGCATTGATACGTATAAGCATCCATTTAAAAGTGAGTATCAAGAGTGTTTTACACAGAACCGTTACACACTCTAATTCAAATAATCACATTTTGCTTTATTAAATTAAATTAAACATTCCATGGATAAAATATACCTTGCCATCAATCCTAAGCACTAAAATACCATTAGAACGAAACTCTACTGCCAAAAAAGCCAAGAGAGAGCGTGCCCATAGAACACTTGGCTGAAATGTAGCTGTAAGAACTCAAGCCATGGATTACAATGCCACGACCAACAGCAACATCTACATTACATACAAACAAGTGAGGCATTTTGAATGACTTTCCACTTCTTTGCCTGGTACTCCAGTTTCTGTCTAGTGAGCTCTAACCACACAGCAGAAGAGCCTACTACCCATTGCACGCATTTATAAGCAGTCATCTCAGAAACCAGGATAACTCCTTATTTCTTTCAGCTGCTTATTTCCTGGTGCTTCTCCACCCTCATTTAATTAGACCTAAGAAAAACCCAACAGCAACAACCACTCTTGATAGTCGAAAAACTTTTTCCAGCTAAGAATCCCTTTATTTCTCACAAGGTATGGAGAACTACTAATGACAACTGTGAAGTTTGGAACAAATGTCTTGGTCAGTCTCACTTTCAACGTAAAAAAATGTAGCCCTGCCTGAACGAGCACAGAGATTTTTACACAGAGCAGTATGATGCACAGGACCAATTAAATGTCATCTTAAGTACTTAACTGAAGTACTTTTTGTACAATCGGGTAAGTGGAAGGTGCCAACTTAAATTTACATTTTAATTTTGCCTTTGACTTAACTTGAAGAGATTATGCATCGTAATTTCAGATGGATTTCAGAAGGCTCTCAGTAGAACAGACTCTGCGAAGTTGGCTTCAGGAGCACTGCAGAAGTTTGAAGCAAGAAAACACACAAGGGAAATCTGACACTGAGGAGCAAATAAGTGCAAATAACAATAACAAAAATGCTGCAATTAAACCCAGAAGAATGCAGGTGGCATCACATGAGGGAGTCTCGGTGAAGAAAGACTCAGTCTGCACAAGGACATTGAGTTTGTTCTGAGAGCAATAAACTCCAGGTTTTTCTTTCTCCAACACGCGACAAGTTAATTTGCCACAAGTTTATCGCAGACACAGTGATTCACGCGCCCTTTCTCTGATGAATGCTTTTCTCAAGCAAATATGACTTTGACAGATTTGGGGGTGTAGGGAATATCATACAACTTTTGGGAATGAGGCAGGAGACCTTGCAGCTAAAGTACTAAACTGGATCTAGGGAGACTTGGAATTTATTCTCGGTCTAGCACATGTTT
>VZRI01011356.1:268679-287671 GCA_013397515.1 Upupa epops
TGCACTTAAACAACCATTGTTTACTGGTGTCATTGTTATCAAAGCAAGTAAAGACATCAGGATCTGTATTGTCCTCGGGTTTTATTTTCATTATGTCAGGCTACAATGGGACTCTGAGCATCTAGTTCTTGTCTAGGGGCACCATTGAACAGGAAATTGATTTCCATGGGTGACAGGCGTGGAGGCTCCATGGGTTCTGGGTGAGGCACACACAGCAGCACTAACACGCTATGGGTCTCTATCCCTTTTTTGCTTGAGCTGGGGCTCTTAGAATCCTTTTACTGAACCCCCAAGTCTTCCTCTTGAGCATGAAGACATTGGTGCTTGAGCGTAGCCAGTGTTTCCCATGAACTGCGCCTAGTTCCAAATTAGTTGAGTGCTAAGGGAAGAAGCGAGTGCATGTGGAGTGGGGGGCAGAGATTTTTACAGAGAATAACTGACGACACGTCACCACGGACAGGAGCCTTAAGGGCAAAACACAGTGCTTGTCAGTTCACGTTTGTCTGGTGGCAGAGAAGAGGCATTTTCAGGCTCTGCATCGTGATAGCTATAACAAGCTGAGTTGAGAGACTTCAATACATACCCGGCTATGAGTATGGACACTGATGAGAAAGCTTCTGTGTGCCTACTCACATTCATTTCATACAAGTAGACACTTAGCTCATTCAAAAATACAGCTGGCATGATAAGCCTTTGAGAGGACGGAATACATACGAGGGTGTTCAGTTTCCAGCCGGGGTTATGCCATTTTTAATGGCTATATACTTACCCTGTCTGGTGCATTTATTCATTTTCGAGCTCAACTAAATTCAATGGTTTTCGTCATTTTTTTTCACCTCTGTTGACATTGTCTGACAAGACCGTTCAGCCTCAGACTGCTTAGGAAAAATAAACTTCAGTGCCAGATTTTGAGCCATCAGCAGTGTTCCCTCTCATCTTTATTCTATTATGCTGTTGCAAAGGAACTTTCAGCTCAGGAGCCACAATGGAAAGAAAACAACTCCAGCTCTATCCACCCCCCCTCCCCTCCTTTTTTTCCCATCTTGTGATCTTAACCCAGCTGGTGAGGGAGAAAATTCCCATGTGAGGCATGTGGGTGGAGCCCAATTGTGTAAGCTCCACGCTCACCAAGTGTTTGGCATGGATCCGCTCGCTCGCTTTGTTTTCCATGGCCGGACACAGAGGGAAGCCACATTCAGCACATTAACAGCTGCCACCTGTTGCTCTGTGCTGCTTCAGAGGAGCCCTGAGGCTGGGGAATCACACTGTGCTTTGGCCCTTGATCACCAGGGAAGTTTGAGGTATCAGGGGTGTGCATTTGTACTTGTTCTTGCTTTTACATGATGTGGATTTGGGAATCCAAATGGAAGAGATGTCCTTGGAGCAACCTAACCACTGTTTGGTGTGGGTCACTAGGAGGAATTTTCAAGCTCCATTTGATGTGTCCATCCTGAAGACAAACTGTTCTTACTTGATTCTCAGACCTCACAGCAATCAGTTCAAACCTGTCTGTTTGAATTTGGTGCATCAGAGGTCTAACTGGGGACAAAGCTTCTATTCTTCTCAAAACCCCGTCCCTCACATGCTGGCTACGATGAAGTGCTGCACTTATGGTAACATCATAAACTGGGGTTGATGACAGGGAACTGGAGTTGAAGGAGGCTGAGGGGAGACCTTATTGTTCTCTACAACTACCTGAAAAGAGATTGGAGCGAGGAGAAGGACAGCCTCTTCTCTCTGGCTGCAAGCTTTGCCAGCAGAGGTTAGGAAGAATTTCTTCACTGAAAGGGTTATCAAACATTGGAACAGACTGCCTAGGGCGCTGGTGGAGTCCCCATCCCTGGAGGTATTTAGACAATGTGTGTACCTGATGCTTAGGGCTATGGTTTAGTGGTGACCAGGCTGTGAAGGGTTGAAGGTTTAACTTGATGATCTTAAAGGTCTCTTCCAACTAAAGTTACTCTGTGCTTCTGTAATTCCCTATAGCCACGCATTTTGCTGTGACAGACAACTGTAGAAATACTACCTACCTCAAGTACAAGGAATAGCAAGAGAATGCAAAGATCTTACTAACCTTGTCAATGGCCTTTGTAGGACATCCACATCCTCTGTGCAGCGTAGGTTAAATCGATCTCCACTCCTATGCATTTTCCTGTACCTATGTAAAGGGGAAAAAAAGAAAGCGTATCACTAATGCAGCTAATTCTCATATCTTGAAGCAATTGACACAAGTACATGAATTAACTCATCACTTTATATCACTTGAGGCAAATGCGCTATTTGGAGAACCTCTTGGTAAGAATAAGCAATTTAAGATCCATTAGTATTTGGAATATTCTGCTTCATTAAAACCACAGTCATCCCCAGATGTAAATGAGTGGAGAGATGAAGCTATCAACCTCTTGGTTGTACCAGGCAAATGTAAAAATTCTTTATATTGCAGAACTGTAAAAAGGTTTTAACAGGAATACAAAGGAGGGTTTGGGTTTCCAAAGGAGGGTTCCCCCTGCCTTGGTCTGGAGCTCCTCATAGTTTTCTTAAATTTGAAACCTAAGGGGTGGATTGAGGGGCAGAAAGCAGTTCTGATGCACAATTTTTAAGCTTTTAATATCATTCCAGGGTAGTTTTGCAAAACAGCTTGCACTGCATTCTGCTACTTGCATACCGACATTCCTTCTCCTTTAGAATGGCCACAGTGCCTAAGATTACAGGAGAGCTGGAATTATTTTTCTTAATAATAAATACCTATCCTCTGTTTTCATTCAAAATGTCCAAATGACTCAGGGCCCCCATTGCCCTGGGCTTGACCCGAAGAACTTTAAGATCAAATGACTTTCACTTAGGATACTTAGTTCTTTTATGGCAAGTATTATAAATAGTGTAAAAGCAGTGGATTCAGATTTTAAGAGTTGAGACATATCCATAGTGCCCTAAACATGATACGGTGATTTGTTCAACACTTAGGGTAACAGAATAAGCAAAGACTCCTGAAAAACTTGTGGGCAAAAAGAGTGTTCTCTTCCTCCTCAGTTCAGTCACGTTCAAGGCTCAAGAAGTTCCTCAACTTCACAAAGCTATTTTTGTCTAGGCAGTGAAGGTAGGGATCTGACAGAAGTCACAGGGAGTTCTAGAAAAACAAAATCCTTCCACTGTGGTGCCTAATTTAGATCTTTTCCAAATGTTGAAATACATTTTCAGGGCCACAGACCTTACAATTCACACAAAACTCAATGGCTGTTGACTGAATGAGAGATGGGTGCTATTTCGCTCCTAAGGAGTGAATACTTGGGTCCTGGCTAACAGAGCACAACCTGCCTTTCACTTTTCACCAAGGGGCTAATCTACCATCCTTGATGCTACTGATTGAGGTGAAGTCACCATCCAGCAAAGTACCTGATCGGTGCAACACCACACAGAAACGTGTCCGCGTTGATGCCATGATGCTGCTGGAAAGTGTGAACTAGGTGACTGTTACCACTAAATGTTCTTCCCTTGGAAGAAAAGTGGCTTCCTGCTTTACATAATTTACACGTGTGGTTTGAGGGGATCTCATGTCTTGATGAAAGAGCCACACAGTGCTGAGCTGAACTCACTGTTACACTGGCTGATAGGCTCGTAGACAGGTACCCCCAAAATAGAAGGTGTCCTGACTACACACATCAAGAGTATATCACAAGAGTATAGCATGTCAGTCACACGGCTTAGATCAGGGTTAGATTAACTCTGAAATATCCAAAAAAATAGCTTCCATAACCAAATAGAGGCACTGGACTCTAGTGAATCAGCATTAGTGCTCTGCAGCTGTAGGGAAGATACTTTATAATTAAGCCTGCACCCTCCAGCAGATCTCAGTTGGAAGTACCAGCAGTCTTTGGCAAAAACTGGTTTGAAATCAGCCTGGCTTCCGGCTGAATAGCTCTGTTGGGGAGGAAGAAAAGCCCGTGTGTTTCTATGGCTTCCACACAGCAGAAGCTCACTTAGAGGACCTGAAAACGCGTCCCTAATACATCTTAATTTTCTTGCTTTTAATTTCTCTGCAAGATTTATGATTCTGTAAAAACAAACAAACAAAGACGACTCCTATTTACAAGAACAGTTGAAAATTAACCATTAATTTCCTGCACAAAGTGACGTGATGGACAGAGTGCAAAGGTATCCATACGTAAGAGAGCAGAAGACAGGTTAAATGTGAAAATCCTACTCCTTTTGCTTTTCTAATTTACTGATGTGTGCATAGATGCAACAGCAGGGTAGACTCCCATGTCAGGAGCAGGACCTGTGCTGGCCAAATTGCACAAATAGAGTTGCAAAGACTGTTGGCCTAAAGTTTGAGGTGAGCTAAGTAGGATCTTCCACCGACTCATAAGTATTGCACATCAGTATCCCTGATAAATGTATAAAGTGCTTGAACACAGTAATAGTATCAAGGGTACTTCCCTCATAGCTGAATCAAGCTGTGACAACAGGTCCTGAAAGAGGATATTTTTATAATGCTTTACCTTGTCATCATCCCTTTATTTCAGTGTCCACTTGTTCAGTGAAGAATAGCAAAGCCCTTTCACTTTGAATGGGTTTAAGGGCAGTTGGTTGTTTATTTTCCTGAAGCTACATAATGTCTGGTGTCTCTGCACCAGGCTGAGACGGAGGTTTGTGTCAGGCAAATTCCACTGTAATATTATTTTTAAAATCATTATTAATTTTAGTTTACCCTGGCTGGTAGAAATGCCCTCCTTTCCCATCTCTGCATTGCTACACAATCTGGCCAGCAATAGCTCAAATTTAATAGCACACAGAGGTATAAATTTAGTCAACTGTTGGCAAAAACTAGCTCATTACTGTGTCCTTGAGGTGACTCACTTCCACAAGCCTTTGCTGTGGAAAGTCTGGGTCAAAGCCATCTGCCCCCCAGGCCACAGAGGAAGAGGGAACTTCTGGCTTCCACTCACACACACAGAGAATCATCTGGTCTGGAAAAGACCTTCAAGATCATAGAATCATTAGGGATCGGAAGGGACCTCGAAAGATCATCTAGTCCTGCTCTACGCTCATCAAGTCCAACCGTTCACTCTGCAATCCCAAACCACTAACTCATTTCCTTAGCCAAAATCATAACCACTCACTGCTTTCAATAGCCATTCCCCCAGGTCTCTGCTCTCCTCACCTGCAGACTGGCACGTAAGTCCAGTCTTGAAGTCTGTGTTGCTGTTAGAAAGATGGCTGTCAGTAAGGGCCACTGGGCAAGAGACTGATGTAGTCAGTTCTGGGACAGGGAGGACAGCAAGCAGCACCTGAGCAATGCTGTCAGGGCCACCCATGAATGTGGCCCAGGCAGGAGAGCCCCATGTCCATGCTGTGTGCTGGAGAAGGTGTCACAGCACCTGCCTTTGGTCTCTGTCCTCACCTCCCATCACACTAGGCCACCACTTTTGGGGCCAGGCACACTGTTGTGGCAAATTCCAAATGAAAATGTTCCTTCTGAGTCATTTTGGCAGTTTCTTGGCCACAGACCCTTGCAGTCTATGGGCCTGAAGTGAGACTAATAGAGCAGCTTGCAGTTCCTAGAGCTCTTATTTTAGACTCTCTCCAAATTCAAGTGGACCTTCTCACTTCGTCGCTTCACGCTGGGTTCAAACTTGAGAGAGATCTTGGCAACTCTAAGAGCATGAAACAGTTTAAGGTGATTAATAAGGCTGCACACTTACAGCAAAGGAGGGCTCCTGCAGGACTCTGCCTGCGGTTCCTATTAACGTCAGCCAACAATTCATCCAAGCAAAGTAGATAGCAAGTGGAATTTCTCATATGCATCCATAGCAAACTCTAAACAATGGGAACAGCAACAAGGTGCTTAATACACAATATTTTCAGAACAAAATCGATTAAAAAACACTCTCTGAAAGAAAACAAACCTATTCATAGCCTAAGTCCTCTGCCCAGCTCTCCAAACCCTGCTTTTACCTGTCTAAATACATGCAGCATTAAACTCTGTTGTCTTTTTTCACGTAATCTTCTTGCTGCCTCGGTGACAGGTACTTCTGCCCACTCTCATAGTGGAGAGCCCACCTCCTGGATGTCTCAGTGCCGCTGACACATGAGGCTCTGCTTCTCCAGGCAAATTCCTGGGGTTCTGGGTATCAAAGTACTAAAGCCAGATCTCACAGTTGCCTCTGTACTGTAACCCCTGCCCTCCCACAGCTCCCTGCATACCCAGCTGCAGCTGGGTAGAGTCCCTGGCGGTACCACTGCCGCTGCCCAGGCAGGGGAGGGGGATGCTGCTCTCTCACAGATGGCCCATGTGTGCTGCCTGCAGCAAGGGACGTGTAGCACTAAATGGCAGGCTGTTTGGCTGGAGGCTTGCAGGCTGCTACATCTCCTCGTGCTGGGTATAGCCACACATCTGTACACTGATCCCAAGGATCACGACAGTGGTCCTCAGAAACAGGCCGGTTATTCGCTGCTGTGACTGGCTACAGATGTTTCAACACATCACCTTTTCTACTCTTACACTGCCAGCATCTTTAGTGTGAAAACCATTGCTTCCCACACCGTCCGGGTACTCTGGAATTCCTTTTGCAACGCAAAGGTTCATAGAATCACAGAACCATTCAGTTTGGAAAAGACCCTGGAGATCATCAAGTCCAACCAATAACCCTACTCTATGAAGTTCACCGCTAGACCAGATGTCTAAGCACCACATCTAAATGATCTTTAAACACCCCCAGGGATGGTGACTCCACCCCCTCCCTGAGCAGCCTGTCCCAGTGCCGGAGCAGGACGGACACTTCTGTGCTGTAATTCTGGGTACATATTCTCCTTTGGTTTTTCCAGCAGCACACCATCAAGGAAGTCTCTAGCCTCTTGGTAATACGAGTTGCAAAGCTCTCCCTTGTTTTCTTACAGCAGAAAGCTGTCTGTGCTCACTCTGGAAAAGACCATATGCTAAGAAATCCACTGCTGCTTTTGCGCCCCATATAGCATTTCTCTTTCTTCCCTTAGGGAAGAGCAGTCACAAAGAGTCCCCTTACTTTATGTTAGGAAGTAGAAGTGCTTACGGTGGCAGTAGCACTGCCTTACTCGAAGAGGCCAAGAGACAAGAAACTTTGAGCTACCGAACTACTGAAGCTGAAACAGATTTATAAATACATTTATCTATCTATCTATCTATCTATCTATCTATCTATCTATCTATCTATCTATCTATCTATCTATCTATCCATTTCTCATCTTCATCTTTTTCGCCTCCCCCTCCCTCTGGTAACCTGATATTCCTGCCAGTCTATTCCTTTGTTGCATTTTGGCTTCACTTCCTGTCAAATTACTTCATTTTATTTAGCTTCACCTGTCAAAATACATGAGCTAATTCTCCCTGTGATGACCTGCCACTGCTTCTTAGTCTCCACTGACAGGATGCAGCAAGTGCATGCGTGCAAAGCCTGTGCCATGAAAATCACCTGGGCACCCTAACATACGCATAAGGAGAGAAGACAGAGCCAGACTGAAATGCCTCAACCAGTTTAGCTCTGCAGTTCGGTGCTGCCAGGCAGGAAGTGTCTGACCACAGACATAGCCCTTTCGCATCTTTCATCTCGGGGTTGCCGACTGTTCAATGTGTAGGGTCTAACACAGCGGACACCACCATTTCCCAGCCTCACTAATTCACTCTGGGGGAACTTAGATAGGGGTTTCAGGGGTAGCTCAACCTCCTGGTAGTAACTTCTTATTCTATGACTTAACTGACTAAAAGCAGCANACTCAACCTCCTGGTAGAATGATCCTGGTAGTAACTTCTTATTCTGTGACTTAACTGACTAAAAGCAGCAGCAAAAGGAGGAAACCTTTGTACTGCCATGCTATTTATTGTTGTTATTTTAAGCTGCCGTGATTTGGGGTCTTACTATTTATCTGACTTCTTGTTCAACATGCAGGGCTACAACAGCTCCATGCCACCTTGCCACACCAAAGGTCATAGTCTGATGGTTGTCCAGCAAGTCATTACTTGCACTGGGGATGGTGAATTGCAAAGCCAGGGTGTCCTGGGTAAACAGATCCCTCTTTCATCTCCCCTGCAGAAGTGGGTGAGTGAGAATTGGTGTTACACGAGACTGTGTTGATGCTGTTCAAAGTGATGAGTTTTACTCTTAATGTTATAGTGAGGGAACACATGTGGTGACCAGTGATTGATTACCTTCACAAAGCTCATTTTCACTCAGCAGTGGTGAGTTTCAGAACAGTGATAATAACAGATATCATTGCCTAAGTTCTCCCTCATATGTTGTCCACTGTTCCATGGAAATCAAAAAGGGATTAATTCCTCTAGAAGCTTTTGTGGCACTCTGGAGGCATTGCTGCTAAGTGGCAGATACTACATGTCTATGTGTAGGAGCAGAAATAGGTAACGGATCCCCCTTAAGAATAAAAGCTGAGGACAATTCTGTCAAAGAACTGGAAGATTGTCTGTAAGGAAATCAGACAATTCATAGACACAAAGCCCTTAGCAGGGATTCACGACTTTCGCAGGGGCAGGGATGAACAGGAAGACTACATCTACCTGAAGAAACAGAAATGGAGCTGATGGCTTCAGAGGACGCTTGACTGACCCTGGTGGTGCAGGTTACACAATGTGAATAAGGAGAAAACACATGGCTTAAGTTACCTGCTAAAATAAAGAGACACTCCTTTCTGGGAGACTTTAGCTGAGATGCTGCCAAGCACAAATCCTCCCTTAAGAAGGGCACAGACATATAAATTACGAGAGATCCTAAAGGGGTGAAGGTAGCACCTGCCAGGGGGAGTCTGTCAGGGGAGCACCACGCTCTACGGCAAAAAGGCTCAGCAGAGGACATCACAATTGCCAATTCAGATGTGTCCTCCTCTCTAAGGGTGTTGGATTAGCAGCTTGCTCCTCCTCACAAGTGGTACCAACCACAGAGGCAACTGTGCTGGGTTAGGGCACTGTTATCACTCATCTACCACTTCCATGTCAGAATCGGCAGCTGCTCAACCCCCTGCCCCTGGTGCATGGCTGAGCAGCAGCTCACGGGGAGCACAGTGTCAGTAGGAAATGGAAGTAATGAGGCTCAATTAAGCAGCTCCCCATACAGTCATGGAGGAACTTGTCCCAGCAAGAGTACCTAGATCCAGTGGCTCAGCAGGGTGGTTGTGTGATGCACAGCTGGTTCAAAGCCATTTGTAGAATGCTGAATATTCCTCCTCCCTGGGGGACACACGTGCCCTTTCGAGTACCACACACACAGGGTGTAGCCAGGGGGGCACAAAGACAGAGGATTTGAATGCCACCCCTTCCTTTTTTCCACACTCCTGTTTACCAAGAAGTAAGAATAGACAAAAGGAGAGAAGGCCTCCACCGTCTCACAAATCAAGAAGGCTTTGATTGACGTAACACTAGATAGCTTCTGCAACGGATTTTGGGCATCTGTTAGCATGTGCAGGACAACGCTCACCTTGCTGTAGAGGGGCAGCCCATCATCTGGTGTCTATTCTTCCTAAGCCAGTCTTCAGGGTGGGATTCACTCAGTGGCCACAGTTCTTGTAGCTTTTCCACAGAAATATACAGATCTGAAAAGATANAAATTTAGTATTATAACATTTTCTCCAACAGGACTTCTCATTCTAGCTGCTTTCAGAGAAACTAAACTTCCAGACATGATGGTGATGAGCAGTTGGGCTCTGATGTCTCTGAGGTCAGGCCACAGGAACTACACTTGCTTCCTTCATGGAAGCAATGCTACTTGCTTACAGTAGATTTCACAGTGAGTCACGAGGTTTGACTTTTGCTGCAGCAGCATATAAAGTTTGCAGGACTGTATGCTAGGTTTGTACTGAGTGGTGAGAGGAGCAGCAGCATCCATTGTAGCAGAAGACTTCTGGTGTTTGGGCAGGTGACCCCATTGCAAGGTGGCGTTCGAAGGATGATGAGAAGTTTAATTGAAGGGTCCCAGGTGAAAAAAACCCACCTTTTCCCTATTCTGAGGGAGCTGGGTCTCTTGAGCTTGGAAAAGAGGAGGCTGAAGGGGGATCTCATTCATGTCTATAAAGATGTGGGGGGTGGGTGTCAGGAGAATGGAGCCAGATTCTTCTCAGGATTGTCCAGTGATAGGACAAGGGGCAATGGGTGCCAGCTGGAACAGAGGAGGTTCCATATCAGTATCAGCAGGAGCTTCTTCCCAGGGAGGGTACCAGAGCACTGGAACAGGCTGCCCAGGGGGGTTGTGGAGTCTCCTTCTCTGGAGACGTTCCAGACCCATCTGGATGTATTCCTGTGCGACTTGTTCTAAGTGATCCTGTTGTGGCAGGGGGATTGGACTGGATGATCTTTCAAGGTCCCTTCCAATCCCTAATGATTCTATGATTCTGGGGACTGGCAGCAAGGCGATGTTTGTGTAATTGCATGAACATGTAGCCTTCGAATGATCATAATATTGCTGTGCTCAGAGAGATACTTTATTTTTGGAAGTGACCTGATAACAGCAGAAGCAAAAACTCAATTTCACAGTTACGTCGAAACAAAAATAATTACAGAATGCATGCAGAAATTAGAATTTATTACAGGCAATTTGTACTCAGAAACCACACATTCCCTAAAGCTAGACAAGTCCAACCATTTCAGTCTGGTGTTGTTACGATTGGTTATCCTCTCCATATCCTTATTTAGGCCTGAGATCTTTTCTTCATGTCTCCTCTAATCCCATTCTTTTGCTGTCTTCTATCATGCTAGAGATATTCCAGGTCCGAGACAATGTGTTTATTCAGTTCATGTAATTAAAATGTAACTGCAACCATCTTTTGCATTTCCCTTATCAGACACAAAAAAATTACATACTCAGTCCTGACAGACTTCATGGATGTATTTCACATTTGGAGTCTTAGGCAGAAACTACTGCAGATGAATGGGATTATTCCCCATTAATCCAGCAAACACTGAGACAAACAGGACAGCAACAAAAAACCACACATAAAAAAATTAATAACCCTTGGGAAAATTACACAAATGCAAGAATCTCCTTAGAATCATAGGATCCTTGGGGATTGAAAGGGACCTCGAAAGATCATCCAGTCCAATCTCCCTGCCACAGCAGGATCACCTAGAACAAGTTGCACAGGAACACAGCCAGGTGGGTCTTGAATATCTCCAGAGAAGGAGACTCCACAACCCTCCAGGGCAGCCTGTTCCAGTGCTCCTGTACCCTCCCTGGGAAGAAGCTCCTGCTGACACTGATATGGAACCTCCTCTGTTCCAGCTGGCACCCATTGCCCCTTGTCCTATCACCAGATGACCTTGAGAAGAGCCTGGCTCCATCCTCCTGACACCCACCCATCACAGATTTACAGACATGAATGTCTATACTCTCAGCCTCCTCTTCTCCCAGCTCAAGACTCCCAGCTCCCTCCGCCTTTCCTCATAAGGGAGCTGTTCTACTGCTTTCATAATCTTCGTTGCTCTACGCTGGACACCCCCCAGCAGCTCTGTGTCCTTCTTGAACTGAGAGGCCCAGAACTGGACACAGTACCCCAGATGTGGTCTCACTAGTGCAGAGTAGAGGGGGAGAAGAACCTCCCTTGATCTGTTATCCACCCCCTTTCTGATGTACCTCAGGATGCTGTTGGCCCTCTTGGTCACAAAAGCACATTGCTGGCTCAGAGTCATCCTGCTGGCCACTGGGACCCCCAGGTCCTTTTCTCCTCCACTGCTCTCTAACAGGTCAGTCTCCAACCTCTACTGGTACCTGGGGTTGTTAACTGGTACCTGGGGTTGTTGACTGGTATCTTTGCAGAGGGTGTGCGACCTCTGAATCACTGATTTCATCAGATTTCAACCTTCCTGATAGCACAACCCAAAGACACCTTTACTCATTTCTAACCACATGTTGAGCTGCCTAGGAGCTCATAATACAACCTCTATGTCCCCTCCAAAATACCCAACACAGCGAATGGCTAGTTCTGTAGCCCCCTGCACAAAAAAGATGTGTCCAGAGAAGGGCCACCAGTCATCGGGGGACGCAGCATCTCTCATATGAGGACAGGCTGAGAGAGTTGGGATTGTTCAGTCTAGAGAAGAGAAGGCTCTGGGGAGACCTTCTTTTCACCTTCCAGTACCTGAGAGGGTGAGCCTATGGGAAGGCAGGGGAAGGTCTATTCCAAAGGGTTGGTATGGATAGGACAAGAAGCAATGGATTCCAGCTGGGAAAGGAGAGATTTATGTTGGAGATGAGAAAAAAGCTCTTCAATGTGAGGGTGGTTGGTGGCTGGAATAGGCTGCCTGGGGAGGGGAGCCCCATCTCTGGAGCCATTTAAGGTCAGGCTTGGTGAGGCTCTGTGCAACCTGACCTAGGTAGAGATGTCTCTGCTTGTGTAGGGAGGTTGCGCCAGATGACCTCTGGAGGTCCCTTCCAGCCTGGAATATTCTGTGATTCTATGAGCCATTGTTAAGCCATTTGGGGCACCACCTTCAGAGGCTCCTGAGATTTTTGTGTTCACCCTTGAGGTCTGTAGAATTTTTCCACTGGTGCCAGCAGGCAGAGAGCCCCTATCCCTTTTGGTATTCGCATCGTGGTTCCTCAGCAAAGTATTTCTGAAAGGTCAACAAAGCATTTCTTCTGGTGCTGTAAGTGAGAAAACAAACTCGGGTACCAGTGTGATGTGTCTGTCCTCTTTCTTTTAGCGAGAAGTTAGAGCATCATGACAGCACTACCAACTCCTGACAGACTTGGAGAGAGTGGCACCAAGCTGTCCATCAGCTACGAGAAGGGTCTGACAGTGGGTTAATGCTGAAGGGAATGAGATACAGAACATTTGCCTTGAGTGCTGAGGTATCAGGGAAGGTAACTACTGTAATTTGTGGCTCTGCATAGCAACATCCTTGGCCACACGCAGCTCTCGCTGACACACAAGTGGCCCCAGTTAATGGGTGACCAAGGGTTGAATTTGAGCCCTGTCTGTTCCTATAAACAACTAAGAGGGTCCTATCCTCCACCTCATGGCTGAGGGCCAGTCTGCAGATACCACTTAAGCCATCAAGACCATCAAGAACGAAGAAGTTGCAGCAGGTCTGACCTAGTGTTTATTACGGGATACATGAGTTTGTTGTGCTCCCAATCACCTAGTGGGACATGAGGGACAGAAAGAAAGGAGTTAGCAATGAATCCTGGCCTTTTTTTTTTATCTCTCTCCTCTGCATTCCTCCCCCACCTTCACTTCATGGTTTTGCTGCCAGTGTCTGAGGAGCTAAAAACCTGTGCAAGTCTAAAAAGCCATTTTCAGCCATGAGGTTTGGTACCCAATTCCCCATCCATGCTCTTCGGGGTGGCTTGTTTTTACCACACACACCATAACGTACCAGCACCCTCTGGTTTTCCCCCCTAACACACTGGATATTTAAATGCTCAAGCATTTACACTTCCAAGAATTCAAATCTGCAGTTTCCAAGTGGAATTATGCCAATCACGTAGGCCAACAAATTCATTGGTAGGAAGTCGTAAATAAGGGTGACATAGGGTCACTTAATGGAAAGGCACTGACATTTCATCCGTTGTTTATTACTATCCTCTGGTCCAAACTGAAGTGATCTTACGGTCTTAGCTTAGCTTTCGGTGGACAAACTGTCTCTGTCACCGTTTCCCTCCTCTTACTGTAAAGAATCCATGCTCTGCAGAAAGGACAGCTTGGCCGCAGTTCTGCTGCCCATCCCCTCGCAGCACGTTCACTGACTTCGGCAGCACATTTCCTACTTCTGGAAAGGCAGCTTGGAAATGAGTTCTGTACAAGTGCAGTGGTCAAGGAGGGAGCACACACAGACCCTTGCCCTTTCACTTACAAAGTCGTAAGATTCAACGCGAAGTTAAAGAAAAAGAAGTCTCATCGTAAAAGCAAGAGTAGGTCACGGGGCTGTAACACACAAGGACTCTGCAGGACTGCCCTGCTCACTTAACCAGAGTCTCGATTTCCGATTGCTTCTTGGCATAAAGAGCGGGGTTTGATTTACAGGAAGGCTCAGAACTGGTGTGAGGATCTTGTTTATTTCTCCTAGGAAATCTCTTTTCTTCTGGTCTCCTCGGACGGATGTGTCTCTGTAGGCAGGGTCAGCACTGCCAGGGAGGGGGAAATGTCTTCTGTGGATTCACAGTCGTGCGTTCAAGAATTTTCCTGGCTGTTCACTAGTGCTAGTCTGTTTGTGTTTGAGTCTGAGGGAGGACAGGGTCTCAAAAAAGTACAGGGCAGATTCAGGGAAGAGAAGCAATCTTTTCAGTGGTCTTAGTGAATAGGGCAAGGAAGGGGCTTACCTAGAGATGCTGAGGAACGGTAACGCTGGAGAAGCACTGAGTTGGTGCGGAGTCCCTCTTGGAGACTACTCCTGCAGATATGGAAGAACAGGACAGATAACCACTTGGTAGACATTCCAGCCCTGTGGCTGCCCAAGATATTTTACTCCCACATGTGTGCTGATTTCTGAGATCCAGCCTGCTCCCCGAGACCCGTGACAAAACACCTCAGTTCTTCCTATCACGTCTCACATGGGAGTATGGCAAAAGCAGCTAGGACAACAATCAGCGAAAGCACAGTCTTGAATGCGAAACGTGGAGAATAAGGATGTACTGTTGGCATGTGAGCTGACCCTCAGACTCCCAGTAAAATGCTGGGGCTTGGCAGGCATCACAGCCTGCCTGGACCTGCAGGGTGCATGTCTGCCTGATGCCAGAACAACTCATTCCTGAGAGAGGCTCTAGTGACAGGACAAGGGGAGATGGTTTCAATCTAAAAGAAGAGAGATTTAGATGAGGCAGAAATTCCTCCCTGTGAGGCTGCTGAGGCCCTGGAACAGGTTGCCCAGGGAAACTGTGGCTGCTCCATTTCTGGAAGCATTCAAGGCCAAGTTGGATGGGGCTATGGGCAACCTGGTCTGGTGAGAGGTGTCTCTGTCCATGGCAGTGGGGTTGGAACTGGATGATCTCTGAGGTCCCTTCCAACCTGAACCATTCTATGATCTTGATAATGCAGTGGTCCCATAACCTTTATGAGCAACTATTCAGCACCATCCAATGACTGAAAACAGCTATGCTGCAGGTATACATGCTGTGAACACTTGACAGAGACCAGCAGCAGAAACACCACATTGAAAGATTAACGCAGCTGCTGCCACTAATACAATGTAGACCCTACACAGACTGGTGGCTGCAGGGCCACGCTCGTACGGCCAGAACTCTGCTTTCTAGCGCCCTTTTAAAGAAGCTGAAAATACTCACTAACCCTGCAAACAAACATATAATTTTAAAGCAGAATAGGCCCATAAGACTTTTTAACACTTGTTCGTTGATTATATTAATGCCAGAATATATTAAAGAAGTGCAATATAAATTTGATTTTAATTGTTTTGTACACACGCCAGTGAAAAGGAACTGATTGGATACAGTTCACAGGCAGTATGTTAATACGTTATTTTCATATGATGATAGCTTTGCATAATCTTTCTTTTTCCAAGATTTAGAAGAACCTGTTGTTAACCAAAGCACAGGAGAGGGGAAGAATACAATTTACATAAAATCGGCTACCCTACACATTAATTAGTAATGTGGCTGAGCGGAAGGTGTGTTCACTTAGTAGAAAGTACACTTTATAATTTATACACCAGCTGTTTCAGTGCTTTCTAGTCCATTTTCCTCCCTGCCTGCCTCTAATGAAATCGTGTTACTGGAGAATTGACTGGGGTGAATTGAGATTTTAATCCCATTGACGCTTCTCTATGGAAAGGCACACTGGTGGGAACTTTTAATGGAAGGTCTGTAATCAGAAGACACTTGTATTCAGTCCCCCACTATAATGACTCTCATCAAATGTTAAAGCCCAGGCAGTGTGCAGAAGGCTAGAATTTCAAGGTTTTTGACCAACCCCATTTGAGGCATTCCTCTGGGAGTGTGTGATTACTCAAGTTTAGCAGTTTATTGCCTCATCTTTCAATATCCAGTGAAGCACAAAATTCTCATCTAGGTTGCTCTTTTTACTTAAAGAACAGGCCAAAATAGACTGCAGAGCTACTAGCGCTGTCATTGAGGTTAATTCTTGCTTCTCAGTTAACAGGAGATCAATGGAAAAGCTTTAAAATATTAGAACACAAATGCTGCTTAGTCTCTAAAAGGCTCTGCAGCCTTTCTAAAAAAACCTGGTTCCAATACTCACTTTTCCAATACACACGCACACGCTCATCGCATTTACTTATTTATTACCGAGCCCTCCTCTAAGGCTAGGAGTAACATTAATTGAGAGGTGGTGCTGCTCTGCAAAGGACGATGTAAACATGTATTAAAATCCAGCAGAGCGAACAGTTTGCCTATTCCCCAAACTTTGCAGTCAAGAAAAGTATAGTCATTAAAAGAGAGGTGGTCAAAAAGCAAGCTGAATTGGGAGTTAATGGGACTCATTATGTTGGCTGCATGTTAGTAATGTCTCCTTCTCCACCAGAAAAACAAGCAGAAATAGACACAGAAAAGCAAAACCCACTTAAACAAATGCCTGTTAAAATCCCTGTGAGGAGAATGCATTTGCTCTGAACAGACACAAACACATCAATTAATACAGTGGGAGCCACTTAAACAGATAAAACAAAGAAATAAACTGGAAAAATGAAGGAACTTCTGACAAGATATGTCAAAAGCTGTGAAAAGGAATAAATCTATTTAAAAGACAACATTTTTTTTTCAAATGCAGCAAGTCAAAATAGAGGGAATAACGGGAAGAATGCCTCTGAAGAATTAATGTTGAATAAAAAAAGCAGTCTTTTCCTTCCTTCTTCTTTTCCCTTTCTCCCCCGAAAAAGAATCAAGATGAGAGTTTCTTTAATAAGCATTTCTCTGGCAACTTAACGAATACATTTGAATGACTTTCCTTATTCCCGGTTCCTTTCTTATTGAATTGGTCAGACAAAGGTCTAATTTGGGAGTGTTTTTACTTGAAGGAGCTCTTTCTTTCTGACACTTCTTTCGGGCCAGCATGGGTTCAGGATTTTCCGCTCCTTATGCAATTCACTCCCTCCGCTTCCTTTCTTATTTTACTTATTTCAAAAAATGTCAGGATCCACTTGATATTAGAGGTTCCTTTTTTATGGCTTCCAGTCTGAATAGGCCCCTACGTTCTCACATTCCCCGCAGAATTCATTGCCGTTATTGTATATGTACAATAATTCATACAGGAAGGATTACAATGTGGCTTTTCTTTGGATTATGTTTGTGTGCATTTTTCAGGGCTTATTTAATGTGGATATACGTGTGTAGAATTTTTTTGTGTGCCTGAGTGACTTTCAGGAGGTCTTCTTTAGGCTTTTCCTTTAGACTCCTTTAGTCTTTCCCCACTCAAGTTTGGTGAGACTATCTGAGAGCACTAAGTGTCCATATTGGAAGGGAACACCCAAACTTTTATAGCTGCGGTAACAGATCACTAATGCCTTTTGTTCTATCACCCCTGATTTTTCCAGGCCCTTACCTGCTTAGAATCGTAGAATCCTTAGGGATCAGAAGGGACGTTAAAATATCATCTAGTCCAATCCCTCTGCCACAGCAGGATCACCTAGACCAAGTCACTTACCAGTCTCCTGTCCACTTCTTCAACAGTTTCCTCGCTCTCCAACCTGGCAAGTCAACCTCTGTTTCCAGCAAGCTTTCTGCTGATGACTCTCAGACATAGTGATCCACACACCGATGATCTGCATGCTTCACACGCATCCATTCATTTTCTCAGCACCTATATGAGCCATGTAATATTACATCAGTCTGGCAGAGAGCATAGGAAGAGAGACAAGCAACTGAGTCACCCAAGGTCACTCAGAACATCTGCTCCAGAGCCAGACATCTCATCCAGACTCCCGCTTCTTAAAACCAGATAGTACTGAATAAGTTACCTGTGGTCCTAACCCACCATAAAGAGAAAAAGACAATTCAGACATTCTGAAGTTGTGCCTATCAACACAATACTAACATCTTCCTGCGTGAGCTGTCTTTTCTGGCTCTCTGGAAGTGAATGGCTTAGTAACAAATAAATAAGCTGATAAAATTTGAGGAAAAGTGACAGATTCTTTCTGTAAATGGCAAGGAGGCTCCTGGGCACGGACTAGCACTCACTCACTCCATACTCACCTTTCTTATTGACGCTGACCTAGTTATGAACTCTCCAGTTTGAAGAGGACACACCAAAGAAAATGTGCAGACTCTGTTGTGAGAGAACAGTTGGTCAAAGGGGAAAGAAAAAGATGTATCAGCACAATAAAATAATTGGCCAGGCTGTAGCATGGCTGGAATGGACTGAAAGGAGCCCTGGACCATGAACAGATCAAGGCATGAGCCACACTGCTACCAAAAGTAAAGACAGAGTAGTTTGTAATGTGTAATAGAGCTGTCATCTAAGAGAGGAAGGAGAGAAAGGAAATAAGTTCCAGTAAAAAGCCCAGGGACAGAAAGCACACCCAATCTTTCAGGCCTTCCCAGTATCACCTTTGCTGATTGCTTACAGTGCCCTTGGCTTTTCAAATAGCTCTGTGTCAGTTACAGGCATCTTGTGTCACTGCGCTAAAACTGCACCAAGAGTAAATTACTTTGTTCACTGGTTAGAACATCATTATGTGGAATCATAGAATCATTAAGCATCAGAAGGGACCTCAAAAGATCATCTAGTCCAAACCCCCTGCCACAACAGGATCACTCAGACCAAGTTGCAGAGAAACACATTCTCTGGAACTTCTCCAGAGAAGGAGACTCCATAACCTCCCTGGGCAGCCTGTTCCAGTGCTTCGGTACCCTCATTGGGAAGAAGGTCCTTCTGATATTGATATGGAACCTCCTCTGTTCCAGCTTTCCCCTTGTCCTACCACTAGATGACCTTGAAAAGAGCCTGGCTCCATTCTCCTGGCACCCACCCTTCACAGATTTACAGACATGAATGAGGTCAGCCCTCAGCCTCCTCTTCTCCAAGCTCAAGAGACCCAGCTCCCTCAGCCT
>VZRI01011356.1:287812-308212 GCA_013397515.1 Upupa epops
CTTGCCCAGATGCCAGACTCTACCCTGACCCTTGTTGTCCCTCATTCCATTTCTCTCTGCCCAGCTCTCCAGCCTGTCCAGGTGTCGCTGAATGGCAGCACAATCTGCTGGGGTGTTGGCAACATCACCCAGCTTGGTGTCATCTGCAAACATGCTGACAGTGCCCCCTAATCCCTCATACAAGTCATGCATCAGCGGATGCTAAAGAAGTTGATCACAGATGTATGTGACCCTGTATGACTTCTCTAAACCAAATAGCTATAGATGCAAATGATTTCTTTTGAAAACAAGACAAACACAACTGTTGATTGCCATCTGTTTAGGTTTCCTTACTCTGTTTTCTTTGGGTGGCTATTTTTTGAAAACATAGGCTGTGGTAACTTGCCCCTGTAGTAAAGGCAGCACCAAGTCCAAACAAGGCAGAGACAGAAGAAGGTGGAGAAAGCAGTACTCACGTGAGAAAAACAGACCTGTCTTTAGAGTTGGTTCTTCTGACAGCTACCAAGGCCCAAGTGCCCATGTGCAATTTGAGCTGTGAAATATGGCAAAGAGGGCCGTAGGAATAACAAGGCCTTCTGCTTCTAACAAAAATATTGCTGTTTATAGCAGGGAAGCCCTCTCAAATACATTTTCAGAGCACTTAGCGCAACGAGCCCCAATCTTCGGCGATACCACAGTAATAACTGCCAATAATAGAGTTTATGGACGTTTTCTCTTTTCAACAACGTGAGGGTGCTTTTCCAATCCACAAAGGCTATAAACTTGAACTATTGCACTATTTCTAAGGGCAGAAGTGAGACCAGAGATCAGGCAGATGAAGCGTGTCTTTTGTGATTTATCTGCTCACTGCCACCACCTTCTTTCTGCACTGAAGCCATAAGGAGGTGATGATCACTGTGTAACTCAAATGTAAATAAGTCTAACATCTTCTGGAGGCCAAAGCAATAATCCCATCCAGGCAGACATAAAAATTGATATGACCGGGAAGAATAAGCCATCTACTCTTCCTGGATAAAGTAGCCATAAGGTAATTCAGCAGGAGAGGTACAACCTTTATTCTTTGAAGAATCACCGTAAGAGTGACAAAACACAGACACCTATGGTAGGAAACAATCCCACAGGAGTCCCAGGGTAAACCAGCTGGCTAACATGGCACAGGTTGTCTCCTCTCCACACTAGAGCTATATAGAATCAGAATCATTAGGGATTGGAAGGGACCTTGAAAAATCACCTAGTCCAATCCCCCTGCCACAGCAGGATCACCCAGACCAAGTCACAGAACAGAACATTAGGGATTGGAAGGGACCTTGAAAAATCACCTAGTCCAATCCCCCTGCCACAGCAGGATCACCCAGATCAAGTCCAGGTGGATTTCAAATGTCTCCAGAGAAGGAGACCCCACAACCTCTCCTGGCAGCCCTCTCCAGTGCCCTGTCACCCTCACTGGGAAGAAGTTATAAAATAACAGAATCTGTCAGTATTGGAAGGGACCATCCAGTTCCAATCCCCCCTGCCATGGGCAGGGACACCCCAACCTAGATCAGGCTGGGCAGAGCCTCATCCAGCCCGGCCTTAAACACCTCCAGGGATAGGCCGCTCCATGTTCCACCAGCTTGGAGACCAGAATGTGGTGTGGGACAGTGTCAAAAGCTTTGCTCAGGTCCACATATATATATAGTCCATAGCATGAGTTACTTGGCCTCTGTCAATCCATAATAACACATCAAATGTTTTTCTCCCTCAGGATAAAGTACCTTCCACAGTATCGCCCTATGGAAAAACAGAACAAACAAGTCCAAGCCTAGTGCTGCAGTTCAGAGAGAGGAAAAAGCACAAGTCAGCACACACAGAAAGAAGAAATGCCATTGAAATTTTGTTGTGTTAAATGAGATCATAAGCTGCTATAATATATTGATTTTTGTGCGTTTCCTGGGAGGATGCCATTTGAAGGAGACAAGGGGCTTTATATATGCTTTTAGGCATTATTTAACACCAAGTTTTACTCTTCTGTGTAAAGCTTCAGTTGTGTGCCAGTAACTTGATGAGCACAATTTTCCCTATCCACAGGAGTATAGCGTGGTCACACAGCTCAGAGCTCTATAATATACAGCAAGATCTGTTATAAATTCCTGTGACCTACAAAACCCCACATTCATATGGGAGTATCTTCAATAGATCGATCTAGATTCCCTTAATATTTTATGACCATACATGTTTAACAGGAAAGATGCTTATAGTGTCAGTATTTTATACCCTTTAATTATGTGGCAAATACTCAAAATGCAGTTCCATGGAATTACAGGAAACAGTAATAGCAGTCGTAGTTACCAAGTGAATGAAGCAAGGAATAAGCTATTAGTGCTCTGCACAGAGCCGAAGACAGAGCATAGAAAGGAACAGTTGTCTTTACATTTCATGTAATGAAGATATGCATGCAAGTCAAGTACATAGCATGGCAAGATTCCACTATTCAGGATAGACGGGACTCTTCCTCAGGAGTTTCAGTACCCTTTTCTGCCATAGCAGAGGGCTGTTTTACCTGAACCAGGCAGCCAAAGGAGGATGAAATGCATGTCCTGTTATTTTCCACATGGGTCACTGACACAGTGACTTAATTTTCAAAGAGGATAGAAAAGAAACACTCCAAGATGGATATAAATTTAGCAAGATGGGTAATGGAATAAGAATGTGCAAAGACCTAACCAACAGCTTTTCTGCAGATAGGGACTAACTGTAGGAAATACCTGAGAGCTGATATTTTAGACGACCTACAATCATGAATACACAATATTACCTTCTCTGGAGATTTTTGCAGCACTCAAGCTAGTAGGCTGTAGGACAGATGACATGCAGAAAGGTTTATTTGTCCCGCAAATGCTCGATACTTCAAAACACATTCAATTTCTTGTTGCTTTTGGGAAAACACAGCTGAAACAGACTGCTGATTTCTAAAACTTCAGCCAAACTGTAAGCAGACACACTGTCTCAAAGGTAAACGTAACCTAATAGGAAATGAAAAAACAATTGCAAGAGATACACAGCACCTGTTAATCCGAAGGTAATGCATAGCATTTGCTGAAAAACAAAGAATAAAATGGAGAATAAGGAGGAAAAAAAGAAAGATAGATCGCTTAGACTCAGCCAAATCATCCCCTGGTGCAAAGAGGCTTCACTGGTTCTCGAGGTGCCTGTACTCCACTGGTCACAGTATGCATTTGAGGAATGATGCAATTGGCAGAAGAGCCAAACAACTCCCAGCAAACACCCAAGTGCTGCTGAATTTGTGGGCTATGTGCAGGCAGACTACAGCGTGTGCTGCGAGACAGCCATAACCGTGGTTTGGGAACCAAGACATCATTACATGTTTACACCGAAGAGAAAGTAGGTCCACGAAGCAGCACATATGTTTGTCTGATAGTCATTAACCAGGGATTTCACTGCAGATCTTCTGGGAAAAATCTAGCAGGAAAGAGCTGAGTATCTGCCTCAGTCTTGGCATGCAGTCGTGCAGCTCCATTACCATCAGGGAACGGGCATATGTCTGGAATTAGGCACACTGGCAATCAAGCCACTTCTTTACAAATAACTAAAAGAAGTGAACAAACTTTGTTATCAAATTGATTCAGGCATCTGGGACAGAGTGGGTGAATACTATTGATTATTTTCATTCAGGTTTTAAAGTGCATTTACTTTGGCCGATTGCTCTCCTTTCATATTTACTTGCCACAAACGTTCAGATGATCAAGTTTTACTAACACAGATGTGACCTTGACTGAGTCCTTTTACACTTTCGTGCTTCTATTTCCGCCTTCTCTCTTACCTTGTTGCAAGTTACCCAGTTGTAAAGTCAAACAGATTGCATCCATTAAAGTCTATAGGAAGGTCTACACCTTAATCAAGAATACTGGGTCTTGTGTTGTCTGGGATCACTCTGAAGTCTCATATACGGTGGGAAAGGGATTTGAAATTCAGAGGTGATGTCTGAGCTGGATGCACTTGCTCTCTCAGTCATCTGAACATGTAACTCATCTGCCAAGACATGGTGAGACCACACAGCTAAACCTGTGAATCATAGAACCATTAGGGATCGGAAGGAACCTCAAAAGATCATCTAGTCCAATCCCCCTGCCACAGCAGGATCACCTAGACCAAGTCACACTGGAACATATTCAGGTGGGACTTGAATGTCTTACTGAGCATGTGTTACCTCCACCAAACTGCTTCTCAGGGATGAAAAAATAACAGCAAAAAAACTTGTAAAAGATTGTTGAACAAAAAGCCAACACAGAGCCAAACTCAGGTCTGTGCAGAGAAATTTCCAGAGCAGAAAAAATGTCTACTTTTGCTTGAGGTATTACTGGCAAGTTACATGTTGTGTTGCACCCCAGTGCTTTTGCAAAGCCCAGTAACCTGCTGGAGATGCCTGCTAAGCAGACAGTTTATAAATAGAAGCAAAAATTATAATACACCCCTTTTCCCATTTCTCTGGGATCAGACATGTATGTGGTCTCTAGTTTCCTCAGTTACAAACAGTTGTTGCTCAAACAACATAATGCATGTAAGCACTGCCTGCCTACAGACTTCTGTTGCAGGTCCCTAAAGTGCTCCACTACATTATCCCAAGCTCTTTCCTGTGGCCCCTGTAGTCCCAGAGCACTTCAGCTCTTCCCAGATCCCTTGGTTACTTTCACTGGCTAGAGAGAAGACAGCACATATGGTCATTTGGTGCAGTTATCTACCTGCTTACCTGCCTGTGCTGAGCGGGTCATGACTGAGCAGAAGAGGTCGTGATGGTCCTGTTCCTCATCTCAGCATGCGAGTACCTGTGAATTTTGCCTTATTTTTTTTCTTTGCTCCATGTCTTTCCACACGACTACAGGAGTTCAGTAACATGGAGACCTCTCCCTCATGCAGCTCCATTGAACTTGTACAACCAGTTCAAGATTTAGTAGACAGTAACTGATGGAGAGCAAACCCGTGCAATCCTGATTTCCACAGGAGCTCTGATCTGCAGAAGGTGTCTGGCCAAGGACTCCTGTGCAGCACCGGTGCCAAGCACAGTTCTGTTCCCATGGCTATCAGATGTCAAGCCCTGAGAGCGTTTCGTACAGTGAAGCCAACATCCATAACATCCCTTCTCTACCACAGGACAGTGGGGTGGGAAGAGAGAGACAGGAGCTTGCGCCTCTTATGGAACAATGGAACACCACCAGAACTATGCTTTTGGGCAGCCCCAAGGGTAAAGGCCCTTCCAGGCTGTAGCTGCTTAGGGAGGAATTCCCTGAGCACTCATTCCTTACCATTTCTAACTTCAGATGGGCAACCATTCCAGCCTTCTAGACCACTACTCTCAGTTGCTGAGGCAGGACACGGACCTGAAGAGTAGCTGATCCTCTGTTATTTAAACCCTTGACTAATGAGGGCCAAATTCTCAACTGTTGTAAATTGAGACAAACTCCATGCACTCACTCGAGCCAGGTAAAATTAATCCAGCTGGGGATCTGGCTTAACCAAGGCACCTTCTGAGTGCACTTAGTGATTAATGAAAAAGAGAAGACCGCGCTTTGTTCTCGCTGATTCTTGGGTTGCATTTTGTGTTGGCTTTTTCTTGGGGTACTTTTTTTAGGAAGGAGGAGTGAGGTGAGAGGAATTGGTTTTGGCCCGCTTTGGAGCTGCAGAGCTGAGGCTGGGAAGCAATGAAAAAGAACACTTAATAAGCAGAGGGTGCCAAATGAAACACTGGCTTTTCTTCTGGGTATTGAGAAAGCTAAATACAATATTCATGTTACCTCAGTTCCTTCCATCGCTCTAGACACAACCATTGCCAAGATAAAATAACCCCCTCTGCTATTGCATAAACTCTTCTGGTGCAGTTATTTGTACTAGCCAAACAGAAAGAAATTAATCTCACTTTGAGCATGGAATTCGTGGCCAAAGATTTCATTAGATCGTTAGCATTTGGGGCAAATATGCGGAAAGAAAAGAAAATTCTGCCAGGATTTCAGACCAAAATGTGCATTTCGAACTTATCTTGCGACTCCCCGCTGCCATTGTGCATTTTTTTCCCCAATCTTTCACCCTAGGGGCATCGTGTTGTGAGTACAGCAGGCAAGATGTTGCCATGACATATACCTCCTCAGATCAAAGGCACTGCGCAGAGCGCCAGGGATGGATATGATTCTTCGGACTAATTTTATTATTGTAACTCCGCTGACTGCAGGGCGTTACACCAGTGATGAATTTGGCTCGTCATACACCAAATGAAGCTTAACATCTTTTGTTCCAAGCCTTCCTCTCAATCCACCTCCTCTGCTACCACCTGCTATTACTCTTTGGGTATGTTTACACCACATATTGCAAACAGCCATGAGCAAGCTCTGCCCACGCTCCAATCTGACAGAAGCCATGTGATTGCACTGGCACCAAGCCTGAGCTAATAATCCCTCCTGAGGAGGAATTTTTTTTGGTGAATAGCATGGGCAGGATGAGTGTACACCTACCCATACAGTATCAACATGCCCGAAGAGTCATCTGTGCTAGAAATCTCGGTACTGATCTGGAAGCTTCTCCTTCCCTCTTTCTTTTCACACACATGCCCTACAAAGAGATCTTGTACCTGCATTCCTAATCCCTACAGTCAGCAAAATACTCTTGAGTGGTACAGAGAATTACTGCTTTCACAACAGTCACTTGTTGGTACAGAGCACTTCAGAGGGGTTTAGTCCCAGATACTAAGTCTTAAGCTTTCTTTCTCTACCAGTTCAAACAAGTTTTTCACCCAAAGAGTTGACAAAATGATCCCATTATTCAAATCACACGACGTCACCCACCCTTCCCTATTACTGTTCCACTACTTTCCTTTGTGCTCTGCATCGACATCACTTTGGCTTGGGTATGGTGCCATTCCTGCAGCTGGTTGATCACTCTTCTTGGCCATAACACCTGTAATATTTCCTGGGTTCTTACTTGATAGCTTTATCTTTTGCTTTTGTAGACCTCACGAAGCATCCCGTGGGGTCTCGCTGCTCCACCATATCCTCGACCTACACCAGGGTGAAGACAAACCATGCCATGACTGCAACGGCAAATAATCTGGGCCTCCACAGAGGAAAGGGAACAGCGTGATGTGAGGACTTGTGACGTCTGAGAGGAAGAATCACATTCTTTGCATCTCTTGAAACTTATTTTCTCTGAAGTAGGCAGAAGCTGGGGTTTTCATAGTGATTTGTTCCATTTAGAACTGCATTAACTCAGTTTTCTGGCTTTACTTTTGTTATCGGTTCGAATGAATGACCACACACCAAGACAAACCACATAGTTATCCACTCTGTGCTGGTTTCCCACACAGTCTTCAGTCGTGCACTCATGTACTCAGACACCTTGGTTTGCTCAGCAGGCACATGGAAGCAGAACTGGGGCATGCTCATGGTTCCAGAACACTCAGCTATAAACTCAGGCTGAGGTTTACATTTTTACTTCTCTGCATATGTAGAAGGAAGCTTGTTGCTCGGTAATATGAAACTCCCTCCTCTACTCCAAATACAGGGTGGAACCAGGAACAGTCCCAGAACAAGAGGTACTAATTTTAACATCAATTATTTGCATACCCACACAGGGGTTTTTTGGTTAATGGAAAATGAACTAGAAGCCATCACTTCTTTATCCAGGAGCTTTACACATAGCTTTGCAAGAAGAAAAATACTCAATAAAGATCCCAACTTAAGTAGAAGTAAAGGAACACATCTCAAGAAAAAAAAAAAGACAAGTAAAAAGTGGGAAGAAGATCAGGGAGATAGAGACAAGATAAACCTTCCTCAAAACCAATGGAATTACTCTGAAAAGCTGAGTCTCTTTAGTTTGGAGAAGAGGAGGCTGAGGGGTGACCTCATTAATACCTACAAGTATGTGAGGGGTGGGTGTCAGGAAGATGGAGCCAGGCTCTTCTCAAGGTCCTCTGGTGATAGGACAAGGGGCAATGGGTGCCAGCTGGAACAGAGGAGGTTCCATATCAATATCAGCAGGAACTTCTTCCCAGAAGGGTACTGGAGCACTGGAACAGGCTGCCCAGGGGGGTTGTGGAGTTTCCTTCTCTGGAGATGTTCCAGACCCACCTGGATGTGTTCCTGTGTGACTTGGTCTAGGTGGTCCTGCTGTGGCAGGGGGATTGGACTAGATGATCTTTCAAGGTCCTTTCCTATCCCTAATGATTCTACGATTTTGTGGGCACAGCCTCATGGCCACATTTACTGTCCTTGTCAGCACCTTCTGCAACACTGAAAGGTTTTAAGTTCAGAAGATGCAGTATCACTTCATCTTTCTTCAAATCTGAGACCGCTAATGAAAGACCTTGTAAAAGTTATGTGGAGTTTGTGTTGGCAAAGGATTATAGAGATACCTTTCCAGAGCTTAGCAGGAGCTCATGAATTGTCCATTGATGCAGGGAAAGGGAGCCAGGGAATCCAAATACCACTCCATAACTTCTTTTTTTTTTCTATTTTCCACGGGCTGCTGTTCCAAGCGAACAGCTCTACTTCCCAGTGATAAAGGAAAATGATTTAAAAGCCACTTGATCTGTGTTGTCTCCATTCAAAAAGAATCTAACCTGATTTATTGTTCCTCAAATGGCTGAAACACTACTTTGCTTAATGTCATTAAAAACCTGATATCGGCACCCAGCCCTAATAAAAGTATCGGGAACACGGTAGTAACCTACCCATAGAGGGAAAATGAAGCCATCATTTTTCAATATAATTAAACCTGGTTTCAAAAATCCAAAGGTCTGTAATATGAATTACACTAATTACTTCTTGTGGTTTAAACATTGATCTCAATGTTCAATTTAATGGACTTAATGGATGTTGCTTTTCCCATCAGACTGGTGGCCGATGTTTGTCTTGTTTCTTGACCACTTATAGATTTCTGTTGACCCTTTAAACATATTACAATCGGCAGCCTGCTCATTCTTCGTGCATGAGAGTACTACTATTACTTTCCATGGATAATCCCAGCTTCCATGTAACCTGTCTCTTGGAGTTATTTCTGGCAGCCACAGGCTGCATAGTCCAGGAAATAGAAAAAGAGATCATTGGATTAAATCTTCAGAAATGTGCAGGCAATTAATTCTGCCTGGGCAGTGTGCGAAACCCAAACAAACATTCCCAAAGTGCAAAACATGCTAAAACTCCAAGTGCTGCTGTTCCCTGCACAGCCATCTCTTTCCTGAGTTTGTTCGCTGTGGAGCAGATTCAAAACATGGGAGCAAGGATGCTGAGCTGAACTCCAACTGGTGTAAACCAGAAGCTGCTGGAATTACATCCATGGAAAACACTTTGCAGATTGGAATTAGGTTCCCTGTTGAACTCTGTGCTTGTCTGGGAAACACCGAAAGCAGTGCTCGGGTTGAACAAATAAGAAGTACATTACGAATAATAAACTGTGGGCTTAGTGTTGACTTAATGACGGAACCCCCGTGGATTTCAAGGAGAGTCGGATGAAATACTTCATGTGTGATCTATGGGAGAAAAGGACCATCTCCGAGTTTGGGCTCAAACCCAAAAGGCTCTCTGAGGGGAATGGTTCATGGTGCTTCAATTCTCTTCAGGAGTTTAGATTAGTTAGTGCTGTGTCTCAGCTAGACAGCGTCTTGTTCCACTGTTAAGAACACAAACAAAGCACAAGTTATTCAGATCACAGGATGCCTCTGTACTAGTGACTTCATTAATGCCTATAAATATGTGAGGAGTGGGTGTCAGGAGGATGGAGCCAGGCTCTTCTCAAAGTCATCTGATGAGAGGACAAGGGGCAATGGGAGCCAGCTGGAACAGAGGAGGTTCCATACCAAAATCAGCAGGAACTTCTTCCCAGGGAGGGTACCGGAGCACTGGAACAGGCTGCCCAGGGGGGTTGGGGAGTCTCCTTCTCTGGAGACATTCCAGACCCGCCTGGAAGTTTCCTGTGTGACTTGGTCTAGGTGATCCTGCTGTGGCAGGGGGATTGGAGTGGATGATCTTTCTAGGTCCCTTCTGATCCCTAAGGATTCTATGAATCTATAAGGTAGTACCTGGGAGATGAGGTCTAATCCCAAAGGTTCAGGTGACAGCAGTGGTGTTTGCTGGTTGCTCCGTGTTTTGGGGAACGAGGCCATTTACAAATAAGTAGATAAACAAAGAACTTAGGAGAGGATTTTTAAAATGCCTCCTGTTGAAAATCTTGTCCTCCTAATCTATCACAGCTGCTGACAGCATTCTGAGCTAAGGTTAAAACAAGAGCTGTTTTCCCACCAGGCTGTTTTTGCATTGGTTGGTTGCAGACAAGGGAACATTGATACCCAAAAGGAATCAATCCCATGAGGTATTTGTACCATTTCCTTTGCTGCAGCAGAAGCTCCAGACACTAGATACGAGCTGGTAAGAATGGAAGAGAAGCCTACAAACATCTATTAATCCTGTCTATCAGGAAACCTACAACTGAAGCAAAGTCAAGTGGAAGGCTTTGCTGTGACCACAGAATTGGCAGTATTGGCTCAGGATGATGGAATTATCACTCAGTTACCTACTGCACATTTATCTATGGCAGGCCTATTGCAGCGGTGGTGCCAGGCGGGAATTATCATTCAGCAGAAAGGTTCTCCTCTTTCTCTCTGTTTGCCGTACGTTCTCAAGCAAAGCTCTGGAGCTGTATTTGTCACTGGCTCTGCCTGGAACCGAGAGTGGCTTTTGAAAGAATAACACTAGCACAGAGGAATTCTGCCAGCACCCAAATGAGCTTCTGTCCAGGGACTGAAACATCTGTGCGTGAGTAAAACTTGTATACATTACCCATATGTGGCTTGAAAGAGTCGACAGAGTCAAAGCACCCAGCTCTGAGAAAATCTTGTTATGTTAAGGGCCAAGTAATCAGCATGTATAAACTAGCTTGATTTCACTGACACCAGTGAAGCTCTGCTGATTCACATCATCTGAGGAGTCTCCTCTCAGAAATGTTTTCCTTTCAGTTAGGGGAGTTCACCCAGCCCAGAATTTGTGTGCCTCATAATCCTCAAAGAAAAGGGAGAAGACTTTGGGAAGCTGATTTAATTCTTTCGATTCAGGAATTCAAGTCCAATTAGGACACAGTGAGGATTTCCGAACTGGATCCTACTCGATAGAGTAAACTTTTCTAGAAGTTTAGGCAAGTGGGGGAAAACTTAAAAGCCTTTGGACTGAACTGCCAGAGCTGGTCTCTCAGCCAGTGTTAATGAGAGGTGACAGAGCATGACCTATTACGTCTCAGATTTTGACTGAATGGAGAGTTTTGGTGGACGTGCACTGACATGTGCAGCTCCTATGTAAACTCTGCAGTTTGGTGATTGCATAAAGTCTTTTTATAGCTAGAGGATCTCTGAGTTCATAACTGGTGCCTTTCCGGCATTCTTGATTATTTTCTATCTTAAGATCGAGCTGCGGAGATGACAGGTTAATAAACACTTCTCCCTCCGAAGGTAACTCTGCAAGAAAAATAATTAAGCAATGGAAGAAGAAGCAGAAAACAGCTCTCTAGTCACCAGTAATGGTCACAGACCTGAGTCAAACATGTCTAGCCAGCAAAACTCAAATCTGTTTTGACACTGGATGACTGGTCTCACTACTCACGCAACTTTCCTCTCCTCCTTTCTAGCAAATACTGACTCCAGGCACCGTGTTACCCTTTGGAACTACTCAGATGTTTTTCTAAGCAAACAAAGGCAATTCCATAGACTGATCCTTCCTCTTCCTTACCCCTGAGCTCTATATTTTAAACAGCCTCTGGACTTGCTTTGGGAATACAGTGGTCCCTCCTTCCTGCAAGGTCTCACAAAGCCCCTGCTTAGGGCAGATGCTTGTTACCAACTGGCTGTATCTAGTTCCCATATTACCTCCTCCTCACAGTGAATACTATGTTGAACTGGTGTCAGGAGCTCTAGAGATGTCTGAGCATTTACTTTAAGCCGTCAATGAAGTAAAACACATCCTGTGGAATGCTGTTGGCTCTTGAGAGAGCTCTTGTGACTAAGGAGTAGGGTGCAGGCAGCTGAGGTGGGGACTGAGTGCTCTGAAAACACGATGGCAGGACTCCTAGCCCTGTCGTCCCAAAAACTACTTGGAGTCAGAGCCAGGCCACTTTCTCGCTTTGGGCTTCCTAAAATGTGGTAACTAATACCATGTTTTCTCCTCATCATGGGCGTGAGGGAGGACAGATTCCTTAAAATAATGATTTTAATTCACAGTGCTTAAAAATAGGCTCTTAACTCTATATGCTGGCATCTAAATAAAAGCAGCCTGACTTTGAGAGGTGCTAAGCGTTTGCACCTCCCAGCAATGTGTACACGAGCTGTTTTGAAGATCTCCAAAGACACAGATTTTCTTCCCTGCCAATACCACTTTTCTCCTTCAATAGAATTTTATAGGCCATCCATTTTGACATTCCATCAAATTAGCATTAAAAACACACCTACCTCTTTGGATAGAGATCTTAAGAACCCACTCTTCACAACGCTCAAGGCAGGATGCCCGTTTTGTGTTACAGAGAAGTTCACATTTAACTTTGAGCCTGTGCAGAACTGAAGTCATGGAGAATTCATTTTGACTTCTGTGTCATCCTGAACAATGACATTTTCCTGAATCGAGGACAAAGAAAGTCATTGGAAAAGCAGTGACAGCACAGCAGAGCTTGTAATATGCCATTTAGCAGGGGCATCTGTTTCCTTGAAAGAGAGACCCCAACAGAAAAATAATAAGCAAGAGACAAATTTGTTCAGTCAGATCTGAAAAATAACCCCCAAAAAACCTGAAGAGACAATTTTCCCCCAGCTCCTCCAGAAGAATGAGCCCATGGAGCTGGGAATGCCAGAGAAAAGGGACACAGAGCTGCTGTGAACCCACCTGAGCTTTTATATCTCTTCCATTAGGTGATTTTGAAGTCATGTTGATTTAGCAGTTTCAATTTCATTCAGAGGAGGCTAAACAATGTCAGACGTTAAAGGCTTCCTTTCAGGTTTGCTTTACAATCCACTATTGCTCTTCCCACTCTCAAGTTCCTGCTCCAGTATCTACCCAGTTATATATTCCTTATTCAAACTGTTTCACAAAATTGAAATCGTTTTCAAAATTGTCCCCCACCGGTAATTCTGCATTTGATTGTCAAAAATGTTAATCTTTTCTCAGGCCTGAAATTATGAGCCAGCTTTATTGGTCAAAGGCCATAATCATTTGAGCTCTTATTTTATAAACTCATTTCTGCCGAGTGATATCCTGATAGGAGCAAGAATAATAAATCACAAACATGTCCCCCAAGATTGCATTGTAAATGTCAAACTAGACAGGAAATTGTAATTAAAGAAAGGAAATTGCTACAAAGAAGCACTTGATTTTAAAATGAGCTAAGCACAGAATTTTCTAAGCATTTAATTATAGACCAATTTCAACTGACTGCTTTGCTTTTGCAGTCATATTTCTTATTATAACTCTTCCACATAATAACCGAATCTCCACGCTGATGCTGGTCAGGAGCCTTACCACATAACACTGCATAAGCACCAGGATTACTAACTCTGCAGCAAGTATTAGCGTGTTTTACTGTGATGGACGGTGATATCAGAATTTAATAGCGGTGACAATTTGATTTTAACTCAGCAACCATCACACAACAGCACCTCTTGGCACCTTGCTCTTAAATAGGCAGCAGGACCAGTTCTGAAACACCTGGGTTGGTAGGATTCTGGACAAGTGGTCAGGGACTGATTCTCTGCCACCACAAAAACGCCAGTTAATTATGAAGGCTGCTCTAGTTCCTATCAAACTGGACAGAGCCTTTCAGTACACAGAATCACAGAGGCTGGAAAAGACCTCTGAGCTCATCCAGCCCATGACCTAACATCACCACATCACCTAGACCAGGGCTCTAAGGCCCCCATCCAGTCTTAAAGACCTCCACGAATGGCGACTCCACCACCAAGCTGGGCAGTCTATTCAAATGTCTGATCACCCTTTCCATGAGGAAGGGCTTCCTCACATCCAACCTAACCCTCCTCTGGTAGCTTCAGGCTCTGCCTTCTTGTCCTATTGCTAGTTGCCTGGGATAAGAGCCAGACTCCCACCTGTCTACAACTTCCCTTCAGGTAGTTATAGAGAGTGATAAGGTCCCCCTGAGCCTCCTCTTCTCCAGGCTGAACAAGCCCAGCTCCCTCAGCCTCTCTTCATAAGACTTTCCTTCTAGTCCCTTCAACAGCCTCATTGCTCTCCTCTGGACCCGCTACAGTACCTCAATATCTTTCTTGAAGTGAGGGGCCCAGAGGTCACAGACCACTCATGGAATCTTTCAGGCTGGAAGGGTCCTTGAAAGATTATCTAAGTCCAACCATCCCGCTGGAGCAGGGTTCACTTTCTCTCCAGCTCATGTAAGGCAGAAAAGAATGGACTAAGGAAAGAAAACCATATGTTCCAGTAAGTCTAGACTAGCAAACCCCTCTACTGTACAGGTGGTTGTACACTGAGCAATTCACGATAGCCTTTCAGAACCCTAAATTCTGCTGCTGATGCTTTGTTTTTTACTGATTTTTCTGGTTCGAGAGAGTTAAGAGGCCATAAACCACCCTTTCCCCATGTCCTCAGCCAGACCCAGGTGTTAGTCCTCAGCTGCCCAACCATCTTTCCCTACTTGTTGTCGATAGTGGTATAAGTGGTAGGACTGAAGCTCAGTTCTCCTCTTTTTCTTCCACATAGCCTAAAACTTTATTGGAAGTAAAATCTACCATACAGCAGCACACTCGATCTTTTTTGATTTGAAAAGACAGATATGCAGAAAAACTTTTCTACAAGACTGAAGCTGGAGAAAATCCTGTTACGCTGAATCCTCATTAGGACCTAGCAAAATTCACGGAATACTTGACACTGCATATTTCCAGCTCGTAAGGAATAAATCAAGATGCAGATGTGATCATTTGCACCCATAAGCTGACTGCAGTGGAAATATTATTCTGCTGCAGGCGCAAGATGGAATCGGATAAAGCCCACTCAACTGGCAGATACTTACCAACCAAGGAATTTACTTGTTGCCTTGTGATTCAATATAATGACCTAAACTTTAACTACTCAAACATTTAGGAGAACAAGGTTAATAGAAACATTCTGATCTTTTACTTTCCTAGCAAATAAAAAACCATTACAGTGGATGAAAACGGCGTCATGACACAAGCAGCATTTCCTTCAAGGAGTAGCAGATATGATGCTGTAACGTAGAGTCATGTCTAAACAGAGCTCCTGAGTAGGATGGGGATGCATTTTTAAGTATAATATGCAAAGGAACCCAATCTGTGTGTCTGATGAGTAGATGTCCTGTAGTCCAGCACAGTTTGCTTGCAGATTTCATCAGTAACTGGAGTTCAGGTAGGATGAGCAGACAGAGAAACTGGTAATTTCAAAGGGAAAAAAAATACTCTAATTTGATTGGAAAGGATTTTGAAGAGATAGGGACAGGCAAAAAGATGTCTGTGTGACTTGGCAAACAAACATACACCCTCCACCCCCCACTCCCCCGACAAATCGGTGTGAGAAAAGCAGTGAATGCTTTGTTTTCACTGCAAAGAACTGTTGAACTCAAATGAAGATGCTGTGGGTTAAGTACTGTGCATCATCTTTGAGACGAGCTTGTGTAGAAAGGACAGAGAAGGAACACATGTGAATACTAAAAAGAGCTAAAAGAATAAGAAAAACATGAAGAACTGAGACTGTTATTTGTGTGAATCCTTTGTGGATGAGGATATAAANACACAGGAACACATCCAGGCGGGTCTGGAACATCTCCAGAGAAGGAGACTCCACAACCCCCCCCCAGGCAGCCTGTTCCAGTGCTCCGGTACCCTCCCTGGGAAGAAGTTCCTTCTGATATTGACATGGAACCTCCTCTGTTCCAGCTGGCACCCATTGCCCCTTGTCCTATCATCAGGTGACCTTGAGAAGAGCCTGGCTCCATCCTGCTGACACCCACCCCTTGGTGAACCAGACACAGAACCCAAAAGGAAGAAGCAGCAGTGGGTGTAAGGGCCTTTCCTAATAAGTCCCTATTTGCCACTGTGCCAGCCAGCAGGGCACGAGGCTGGATCAGCAGACGGCAGGTTTGAGAATGAACAAAACCTCTGTGTGCTGGAGTTGGTGCTCACTCTTTTTGCAGAGTCTCAATTTGGGCACAACCCTTTGAAAAACAACTTGATAGAGATGATATAAACCTCACTTTTTGGGTCAGGAGGAATAGATCTGTATCTATTTCTATTGAGCGTGATGTGAAGTAACAGTGACTGCGGAGGAGCCGAAGACAAGGAGGATGGAGATGAAACTGTGATTGAATAAACAGCACAGAAAATAATCATGTCTAATAAAACATTCTCTTACCAGTGCACCTGGAGTATTCTCCTGCTTTACACTGCTTTTGCCTCATTATTTCCTATTTCTGTTTTCCTTCATGGTTATGGCTTTGCCGCAGAAGAGGCATCGCTAGCACTCAGCTTAAATCCCCTCTAGTTATTTTCAAACCCAGAAGAGAGTGGCAATTTTTGCATAACCATAAATTAAGCTCCTCAGAAGGACTGAATTACCTTGCAGAGCATTTTATAACTGGGAGAGAGAGGGTGCTCTGGCCAGGCTGTTGCTTCTGCCCAGCAAGGTTCAGCCAAGCTATGGGGGTGGCGCCGGCATTAGCTTGTGTGGGTGTTGATGAGACCGGGGCCAACGCTTGGGTGTTGCTCCAGATAAGGCTTCCTTCAGCTAAACCAGCATTTATGTCACTTCATCTAACTGTCATTACTTTATTTCTCGTGCTTTTCTCATTTGCCCTCTACTCACATTTCCTTTTTTATTTCATCCTGTGATGAATTCAAATTAAGTCCCTTTTTTGCCCACCCTCTCCCTCTGGTAGTCCATCCCTGGCACTGGGCGCCCCAGCACTGCCACCTGATAGGCACCTTGTCTCTTTGGAAAGCAATATCTCCTGATTGCTGGTGAGCTTCTAGTGGCACGGACAAATTAATATCGAGAAAAAGAAATACAGTCTGGCATCCCACTCTTGAAATGCTACTCACCTCACACAAGGTTTCCCGAGCAGTAAGGTCAGGGCAGGAACACGTCGCTTTGACAGGAAGATAGCACAATACATTTTGTGGCTCTATTACACCGTGTCCAGGCACTGTGGACGTGGCATTTCATGACTCGTTTGCCTCAGTTTCTCATTTGTAGAAATGAAGATAGAAATCCTTCTCATCTCTTTGAGCTCTAAGCTCCTGGGTCACAAATGAGGTTTTACAGCAGGCAGCCTGGCAGGAGCTGTGTCTTACTGAGGGCCTCGTTTCCTTTTAATACCAACCCGAACCATGGCACTGAAATGCTATTTACGTTTGTCACCGTATTCATTAAGCTGTTAGAAATATAAGTTACTCGTTACAGAATTTGCAACCAGCACCTTAATAATAAGATGCATCATCACAAGAGGGAGATGTTTAAAATAATGTCTCTTCAGCACCTCAGGAAGAATTCTCTCACTCTCCCCACTCCCCCCGCCCTCCCAGCATCCTGGAATGTGCTGAGATCACCACACAAACACATATTTATGTTTCAGCTTAATAAAATGTCTTGTTTTATAACCTGCAGTCTTAGGCACTTGCCATCAGGTCTGCGTGTTCACGGGGGAAGGATCCGGAATGATTGGGCAGGTATTGCTAACAGCAGATTGTTGTGAACCTGCAGAGTGGAGTCAGAGACATGGTAACGTATAAAAAGTGTCTGAGCACCCACAGAAGGAGGGCAGTTAACTGCCAAGGCAATGGTAAAGCTCCTTCCAACGCAAAGGAAAGGGAATCGCTTCATTTAGTGCCACCAATGCCCCTGTGAATCACAACCTGTGTTGTTGGAGCAGATCAAAGGCCACAGCTTTAATTCCTCAGGAAAGTCCCACTTCAGAACAAACAGTCAAAAGTCTCGGGCAAAGCAAAAATGCTGACAACTGAAAACATCTCACTACATCAGAGTAATACTTTAGGGTATGGTCCCTGTGCTGCCTTTCAAACAAACACTTTGGATACCGTAGAAGCACTTCAACCATATCAGAAGGAAACACAATCATAGAATCATAGACTCATTAGGGATCAGAAGGAACCTAGAAAGATCATCTAGTCCAATCCCCCTGCCACAGCAGGATCACCCAGACCAAGTCACACAGGAACACAGCCAGGCAGGACTGGAACATCTCCAGAGAAAAAGACTCCACAACCCCCCCCCACAGGCAGCCTGTTCCAGTGCTCCCGGACCCTCCCTGGTTAGAAGTTCCTGCTGACATTGATATGGAACCTCCTCTGTTCCAGCTGGCACCCATTGCCCCTTGTCCTATCACCAGATGACCTTGAGAAGAGCCTGGCTCCATCCTCCTGACACCCACCCCTCACATATTTATAGACCCAGCTCCCTCAGCTTTTCCTCAGAAGGGAGCTGTTCTACTTCCTTCATCATCTTCGTTGCTCTGTGCTGGACACCCTCCAGCAGCTCTGTGTCCTGGAACTGAGGAGCCCAAAACATCTTGATCCAAATCAGCTTGTTCCCATGAAATTTTGTGAGGCTGCTAAATCTCTGCTCTCCATCATGAAGGCTGCAGGGTCTGACACTCATCACATGCTGTGTCATACAAATCTTTTAAAATAAGCGAGATACCCTCTCTCCTGCACACCTTTCTCCTTCCTGGCCAGTAACAGAAGTAATGAAACTGGTGGACAAAGCCTGGACCTGTGTAGTAGCTCCCGTACATCCATACTGTGGGCAAAAGGAATCAGCATGAAATTCTAGCTGTAGAGAGCAAAAAGACCTGGGATAAACACATGGGATAGACAGATCCATCAATTTTGTAGACAAAGTGCTGAAATCTCGCTGAAGGGTATGCTGTCCCACGACAGGCTTGAAGGACTTATCCAGGATCTCCTGAGAAGCTGGTGGAGAACCAGCAGGCTCATTGATGCCAACCTGTGTGACTCAGTAGCCCTTATAGTCTACTTTTCTACTAGTTTTTTCCATGGTTGAAGTCTCCAGGTCCATGGGTGGGACAGTCACATCACTGTGAGCAGCTCAGAGGAGCATAGGCACAGTTTACATGTGTGCCATCAGTGGTGGGAGAGGTGTCTTGCGTGTTGGAACATGAAATGGCAAGAAATCCAGCGAATCTCAAGTCTGTCTGAGAAATTAACAGTCAGGGTGAGGGTACAGGTCTCACAAGTTTCTTTTCACAAAGCTACTGAGCTCAAGTAGACATGAAAAAATTCTTGGAGCTGGTGCTGCCTACATATGCCATAAACAGATGTAGAGTTGGATTTTGTCCACGTCGCACGAACATTTAAAACTCAGTAGAGGCAGGATATGCAAACAAAGAGGAAAACTTTGTGTATTCACTCATACGTTGCCTTGTAAAACTCAAGCTGATGGGTCATAAAAATATTTGAAGATGTTTACATGAAAATTTCACTTTGCTTGCAGCAGGAGCTGTTTCAGCAGCACATTCCCCCAGTAGACTGTGTATTAAGGCAACCTTACTTGGCTACGAGTTGCAGAATGATATCACCCGAGAATGTGTGGTGGTCCAGCTCCCACGGGGGCTAGGAAGCCAAGGTAGCTCATAGCCCACCAACCGGGCAGAGCTAGAGGTCATGGGGAGCTTGGTGAACCCAAGGTTAGAATCACTGAGACATAGAATCATTAAGGGTGCAAGAGAGCAACAAGATCATCCAGTCCAACCGTTAACCCGACCTCACCATGCTACACAACTCAACACCAGGAATGCAAATGCCAGTGCCTTGGATACCCTGGGGAGTCAGCAAGCTCCCAGGCAGCTTTGTCCATGATCCCAGGAGCTAGCCAGGAGCTGCCTCTGAGGTCAGACCTGGGCAAAGTGGGCTGGGCACACGTTTCAGTTACTCAGGAAATACCTAAACCAGGTATTTTTTTCTCCCCAAAGCCAGCCTTTCCCAAACAAAACTCCTCTTATGTGGCCAGCTGCAAGGTCAGAGCCTACCCCTCTCTACCTGCACACTGCCAGCAGCACCTGGCTACTCATCCCTCTCCTGTACCCTGTCCTGGGCACTGCAGTATGGGTGTCATGGCCCACATCTCACGGACTGGCCTTCACCCACAGCAGCATCTGCTGCCAGTTTAGCAAACTCCAGGAAGAGCAACCCTCTCCCCACCTGCACCTCAGATTTACATATAGAACTGTGAAACAAAACCTCCGCGACAGCACTGCCAGCAGCATCCGTATCGTTAGATACAATCCAGACAATTCCTGCAATTAATGAACTGGGAAAATTACAGGTAAAAGAAAAATGACTGTGTGAAAAAGACCTTGAAAGGCATGAAACAG